>CM042389.1:5431586-5489086 GCA_023634145.1 Thymallus thymallus
TTGCTCATAGCGTCCCGATCAGGCTGAGGGGAAGTGTGTATGTGTGTGTGTGTGTCTGCGTGTGTGTGTCTACGTGTGTGTGTGTCTGCGTGTGTGTGTCTGTGTGTGTGTGTAGGTGTGTTTGTGTGTGTCTGCATGTGTGTTTGTGTATGTGTCTGTGTGTGTGTGTGTGTGTGTGTGTGTGTGTGTGTGTGTGTGTGTGTGTGTGTGTGTGTGTGTGTGTGTGTGTGTGTGTGTGTGTGTGTGTGTGTGTGTGTGTGTGTGTGTGTGTGCGTGTGTGTCCGTGTGTGTGTGCACACCACTGCACCGCTACTTATCCCCATCACCACATCCCCTCAAAGACTCAAAAATTCAAATCAACATTAAAATTGTTTTATGTTTAAGTAAGATTCAGTGAACTCCATTATTTCCCCCCCACTATTTGTTTGAATAATTCAGTTAAGAGGCTGAATTATGGATAAAGTGTACAGTTTGAAGAAAAGGTTCATGCACAGCCCGGGGCTATAGCCCAGCCTTAATGATGTCTGCTGAAGATGGAGGGAGAGAGGGAGGAGAGATGGAGAAGAGATGGAGGGATAAAGGGAGGAGAGAGGGAGAAGAGATGGAGGGATAGAGGGAGAAGGAGAAGGAGAAATAACTTTTTAAGCTTCAGAGTAATTTCATTTCTGAAGGATTCAAAAAGCCATGCCGTCTCAGAACTGTAAGGAAGACTGCTTCAAACCAAGGGTGACCATTCCTGACCAGGGGCCTACAGTATGATAACCAACCGTCCCCATGTAGTTAAAGTAGACCATTCCTGACCAGGGGCCTACAGTATGATAACCAACCGTCCCCATGTAGTTAAAGTAGACCATTCCTGACCAGGGGCTTACAGTATGATAACCAACCGGCCCCATTTACTTAAAGCCGCACCCCAATACCAGACTTAAAGTAGGCATTATATATAATGAGTAATATAATCAAAAACAAACAAATTTGAATTTGGGTTGGTTTATGGAGTTGTGAAATTAGCTGAGTCCATGTCTTCTACAAGGGATAGGAAAGGTTGCCAGATATTATAAAATGTAACGGCAGATCCCCTAACGGAGTAGCTTTAGATGTTACATAACTTCCTTTATCCAATGGCTAAAGGTAAGAGGAAACCAATCCTTCCACTTAAATAGTATAAGACGTCCAGCTAGAAGAGTAGTAAATGCCAGCATGTTCCCCATAGAACTGTTTAGTGGGGCCTCCTGTGGTGAAACTCCCAATAATGCAATAAAGGCAGAAGGTTCTATAGGTCTCTCCAGTCTCTTAGAAAACATCTCAAATTGGTATCCAGAAATCTGTCAATTTCAGGCATGTCCAAAACATGAGTAATAAAGTAGCAGGAGCCTGCTTACATCGGTCACAGGTGGGATCTATTTCTGGTCTAACTGTAGTATCAGGAGCCTGCTTACATCAGTCACAGGTGGGATCTATTTCTGGTCTAACTGTAGTATCAGGAGCCTGCTTACATCAGTCACAGGTGGGATCTCTTTCTGGTCTAACTGTAGTATCAGGAGCCTGCTTACATCAGTCACAGGTGGGATCTATTTCTGGTCTAACTGTAGTATCAGGAGCCTGCTTACATCAGTCACAGGTGGGATCTCTTTCTGGTCTAACTGTAGTATCAGGAGCCTGCTTACATCAGTCACAGATGGGATCTATTTCTGGTCTAACTGTAGTATCAGGAGCCTGCTTACATCTGTCACAGGTGGGATCTATTTCTGGTCTAACTGTAGTATCAGGAGCCTGCTTACATCGGTCACAGGTGGGATCTATTTCTGGTCTAACTGTAGTAGCAGGAGCCTGCTTACATCGGTCACAGGTGGGATCTATTTCTGGTCTAACTGTAGTAGCAGGAGCCTGCTTACATCGGTCACAGGTGGGATCTATTTCAGGTCTAACTGTAGTATCAGGAGCCTGCTTACATCGGTCACAGGTGGGATCTATTTCTGGTCTAACTGTAGTAGCAGGAGCCTGCTTACATCAGTCACAGGTGGGATCTATTTCTGGTCTAACTGTAGTAGCAGGAGCCTGCTTACATCAGTCACAGGTGGGATCTATTTCTGGTCTAACTGTAGTAGCAGGAGCCTGCTTACATCTGTCACAGGTGGGATCTATTTCTGGTCTAATCTTGGAACATTTTGTCTTTGACCAATGCAGTCGATTAACTATTTTAAATTGAATTACAGCATGTCTTAGACATATAGATGAAGAATGAATTCTCTGAAGCATACTCTGTCAAATCTCATCTGAAAGTTAAGAGACCTCAGGGAATCCAGACTGTGTGAGTTTAATAACGTATAGATCAAGCTTATGCACCCTTTGATATAAGGGTTCACTTTAAAAATAGAGTCTAGAAGGGAGGTAGGTGGGCGTGATGGGAAGTGACTAGAGTATGAAGTTACAAATCTACGGAATTGCATGTATCTAAAGAAATGGGATTTAGAAATATTTAACTTTTGTAACAACTGTCCAAAAGATGCAAAATCCATATCAATGTACAAGTCGTTCTGTGAGATAATCCCTTTTCCAGTCCAGTTATGAAATGACCGGTCTAATAATGATAAAGAGAATGTATGGTTGGCAGAAGTTGAAAATTCACTGAGTTAAAACGATCGCGTGAAGTGTTTCCAGATTTTTAGAGACTATTTCACAATAGGCTTTTTAGTGTATTTGGAAACAGGCTCAGCTAATGCAAGTTTTGAGCAGAGTAAGGAAGCTAAAGAGGTGGGGCCACAGGATGAAATCTCCAAGGTCAACCATTTCGGGCCTGTAACATCAGGGATTTCTGTCATCCAATATAGAATGATTCTTAAATTAGCTGCCCAGTAATAACATTGAAAGTTTGGAAGTGCTAGACCACCCTGGGGGCGAGATCTCTACAATACGCTTTTACGTATCCAAGGGTTTTTCTTGTTCCAGATTAAAGCAGATATCAATTTATCTATGGAGATAAAAAAAAAGATTTTGTCAGAATAAAAACGTATATATAAAAACGTGTGTAATACATTCATTTTAACAGTGTTAATTCTTCAGCCCAAAGAAAGAGAAAGTACATCCCAGCATTCAAGATCCTGTTTCAGGCAGAGTGTCAAGGGAGGGAAATGGGCTTTATAGAGATCTTTGAAATCGTGTGTAACCCAAATTCCCAAGTATTTCAATTTCTGTGTACCCACTCTGAAGGGCATATGACTAAAATAAGTTTGTGCGGCAGAAGGATTAATAGGCATCAATTAACTTTTTTGTAGATTAACCTTATACCCGGATATTTGACCAAATGTCTTTAGTAGAACCTGGATCTCTGGAAGATCAGTTAAAGGGTCAGACATATATAATAGCATGTCATCTGCATAGAGTGAGACTTTATACTTTAAGCCCCCTCTTCGAATACCTTTAATAGGGGTGTTATTATGTAGCTATGGCTAAAGGCTCAATTGCGATGGCAAACAGCTGAGGGAATAGTGAACACCCCTGTCTTGTCCCACGTTAAAGTTTGAGATAGGATGAAAGGTTGTTATGTGTGCGCATTGCAGCCATAGGTGAGGAGTAAAGGACTTTGATCCAGGACATAAATTTGGGACCGAATCCAAATTGTTTGAGAGTATAAAAAAGATAATCCTACTCCACCCGATCAAACGGCTTCTCAAGAGGGATTATAAAGTATATTATAAAGATGTCTGATGTTGAAAAAATAATGGCGATTTTTATGAAACCAGTTTATTCTGCAGAGATAATGGAGGGAAGGACTGACTCAAAATGTCAGGCAAGCATTTTAGAAAATATAATTACTTTGCAATTCAGTTAAGAAAAATTGGCCTATATGAACCACACAAGAGGGTTTATGAAGAGTTTATTTGTCTGAATAAGTGCAATACATGCCTGTCCCAAATACGGAAAGAAAGAGAGGAGAGATCTGAGAATTATTTTAATAATTCACTCAGAAATCCGTCAGGTCCAGGGGATTTACAACACTGCATAGATTTAATATCCAACACAATCTCTTCTACAGAGAACTGTTCTTCCAATTCAGCAGATATATCAGGTTCAACTGTAGGAATATCTAAGTTCTCAAAGAAGGTGTTGAGTAAGGTAGCATTACCAGTGGATTCCAGAGTGTATAATTGTGAGTAAATGTTATGAAAGCATGAATTGATCTCTAAATGATCAATACATTTGTTACCCAGCTCATCAGTTATCTCAGGTATGGTTTAATATGCGGTTCTCTGACGCAGCTGGTGTGCTAGTATTTTCCCTGATGTTCATCATTTTGGTATCGAGATTTACTAACTTGATTGTTAGTAAAAAAAACTCTGTCTGAAGTGTCAAACGTTGTTTTAGTAAATCTGTGGATGAAGAGTGTGAATATGCCATATCCAAATCCAAGATGTTATTTGTAAGTTCCCCTAGGCGTTGCACTTTCTTAATCTTGCGCTGTTCTAAATAATTTGGCCACTTCATTAATTCCCATACAGTTGTAGGAGACATTCCAGGGTTTTGATTAAGATCGAGAAATAGCTCAATTTGAGATGATATAAAAGCAACAAAGGTTTCTTCTGATAGCAGTGATGAGTTAAGCCGCCAAGGGCAATAATTAGGCCGTGTATAGATCCGAAATGACTATAGCTTGGTAATCACACTCCGTGATAAGTGGCAGGAATCTATTGTCTAGGAAAATGTAGTCTACACGTGAGAAGGTATTAAGAACTGGCGAGAAAAAAATAATACTCCCTAGCTGTGGGATTGCGGAAACGCCATGCATCACATACCATATGTCTTAAGAAATAGCTGAATTGTGAATACTGTCTTTGATGAAGTTGATACCCGAGGAGATCTACGATCCAGATTAGGCCACACTATTCAAATCACCACCTATACAGTCTTCTTACTACAATAATGAAAATGTTAGCCAAGATAATAGGTGTATTATAGAGTCTTCTTACTACAATAATGAAACAGACTGCTGAGTCTGCCTCTACACTTCACATTGTGAACAGTATGTTCTTACTAATTAAAATGGCTGCTCCTCTAGTTTTAGAAGAAAAATATGAATTATATGATTGACCAATCCAATCTCCTTATAAAGAGAGTGGTCAAAAGTGCGGAGTTGTGTCTCCTGAAGAAAGGTGATATCTACATTAAGGTGATTTAAATGAGAAATAACCCTTTTACGTTTCACTGGGTGATTTAAAGATTTAACATTACAGCTAGCAAAAGTGGCCGAGTAACCAGCTGTCCCTCTAATGATTAGGCCTAGCCATGTATAGTTAGTTGGGAAAAGGATAGATGCCAGATTACAATAAGAACTGACCCACTACATTTTTTTCCAAAAAGAGCAAATAAAAAATTAAAAGTTGTTTATATGTTGTTGTTGTTGTTGTTGTTGCTTTTATTTATTCAGGGTAGTCCAATTGTGACCAGGGTCTCATTCCCAATGGACGTTTCTCACAAACAGGAAGAAAAATTAACATTTCAAATAAAACAAAAAATAAGGCACAACCTCAACACCACAACCTCAACACCACAACACCACAAACTCAACCCCACAACCTCAAACCCACAACCTCAACACCACAATTCCAACAAATAAACCACAACAATCAATGGAAACAACTGTAATCCTCAATTAATTAATGAAACACCAGAGTCCTAAACTGCCCTAGCGGCACCAGCGAATCAAAATGCAAGGAATTTTGGCGGTTGTTCCAACAATGGGGGCACTAAAACTAAAGGAGAAGTTACCTAAATTGGTCGAGACCAGAGGGACCTGGAGTTAACCAATCCTGCGAGCGGGTTTAGTAGCTCATTCTCTTATACGTTAGCAGCAAAATTAGGTAAGTTGGACGCTTGTGTAGTAGGGCTTTGTAAACAGGGAATAGTGAAGTGACCTACGGGACTTTAATGAGGACCAGACAACCTGTTGATACAGGATGCAGTGGTGAGTATTAAAACTGTCACCTGTGATAAAGCGAAGGGCGCCATGGTAGCAGCATCCAGAGGTTTAAGAGTAGTGGCTGCTGTATCTGGTAAATGGGTCATTGTCTAGGATATAAATTCCTATATATTGGCCTTAATATTGACTAATGATTAGCTTCTAGATTATAGAAATAATGTTATGTGTTGAATTTCATAATCTGGTAGAAAGATGTTTTAAATTGTTTAGTTTTTTAAAAACAATTTCAACCTGTTATTAGATTATTTATTGTGTTCCAGTTCCATCCTCATTGACAAAACAAGACTTGCAATATAGTCTTTTGTCCTCCATATTGGCATAGACTAAAGTCATGAAACTTTCAGAGGGCTTATGCTCTTTGCAGCAAGGATTTATACTACCAGCCAGTAGTGGTGACATCCGCACACACACAGGCACATGCACACACCCACACACACACCCACCCAGCCACCCACACACATACACAGACACGCATGCACACACACACCATAAACACCCTAGCTCCAGCCGGCAGGGAGTCTTCCTGTTCACACACACCCTGACAGGGCAGCAAACTATCCTAATTGGCCACATTCCTCTAATTATCCAATCATGGAGCCATAAGCAGGATCACACCTCATTAACATGCCCCACCCCCTCACGGCCACTGGGTGCTCCCTCTCACCAAGGGCCAAATAATGATCAGTAGGCGGAAAACGTTTAGAAACTGATTGAAACGGAGAGGTACTAACTCTCACCCATACTGTATACTGGGCCCTGTTCAGTAGTTGGAAAAGGTTGAATCTTTCCCCTCGTACACAGAGGATAGATTGAAACATGCTCTAATCTTCATGACGATACCTATCAGCCAGGAGATATCAAGGTCGTAGATAGAAGAAAACATATCATTGGCAGAGATCTATAACTGATAAGCGTTTGGTTCCGCTGCAACAGAGAGTTGTGCAACAGAAACTCCAGAATGTTGGTGGAGGGAGCAGGAAATTATTCATGCCCGTCAGAGAGGTAGAGGGATATCGGAGTGAACTGGGCGGACAGTGGAAACGCGGTGCACAGATGTTTAGCACATGTGTGGAGTGCATGGAGACTCTATGGCTAACGGGTTAGTGTACTTCGACCAGCTGACCGGATGAAAGGTCAGAGCAGAGGTCAAACCTGTCAGAATACACCTGGTCATTACCACTATAGTAGGAAAGTAGGAAGACAAGTAAGCAGTGTGAGAAGCAATG
Source organism: Thymallus thymallus (assembly GCA_023634145.1). Classification (NCBI taxonomy): domain Eukaryota; kingdom Metazoa; phylum Chordata; class Actinopteri; order Salmoniformes; family Salmonidae; genus Thymallus; species Thymallus thymallus. Next base: position 5,438,790 of record CM042389.1, read on the forward strand.
TTTCACCATGCACTGGAGTCTTATCTTCAATGTCTTCAGTGTTTCACCATGCACTGGAGTCTTATCTTCAATGTCTTCAGTGTTTCACCATGCACTGAGGTCTTATCTTCAATGTCTTTAGTGTTTCACCATGCACTGGTGTCTTATCTTCAATGTCTTCAGTGTTTCACCATGCACTGGTGTCTTATCTTCAATGTCTTCAGTGTTTCACCATGCACTGGAGTCTTATCTTCAATGTATTCAGTGTTTCACCATGCACTGGAGTCTTATCTTCAATGTCTTCAGTGTTTCACCATGCACTGGAGTCTTATCTTCAATGTCTTCAGTGTTTCACCATGCACTGGTGTCTTATCTTCAATGTCTTCAGTGTTTCACCATGCACTGGAGTCTTATCTTCAATGTCTTCAGTGTTTCACCATGCACTGGAGTCTTATCTTCAATGTATTCAGTGTTTCACCATGCACTGGAGTCTTATCTTCAATGTCTTCAGTGTTTCACCATGCACTGGAGTCTTATCTTCAATGTCTTCAGTGTTTCACCATGCACTGGTGTCTTATCTTCAATGTCTTCAGTGTTTCACCATGCACTGGAGTCTTATCTTCAATGTCTTTAGTGTTTCACCATGCACTGGAGTCTTATCTTCAATGTCTTCAGTGTTTCACCATGCACTGGAGTCTTATCTTCAATGTCTTTAGTGTTTCACCATGCACTGGAGTCGTATATTCAATGTCTTCAGTGTTTCACCATGCACTGGAGTCTTATCTTCAATGTCTTCTGTCTTTCTACTGTGTCTATACATGCGGTGTCTATACATATGGTGTCTATACATATTGTTTCTATACATGCGGTGTCTATACATATGGTATCTATACATAAGGTTTCTTTACATACAGGGTCTATACATACGGTGTCTATACATATTGTTTCTATACATGCGGTGTCTATCCATATGGTATCTATACATAAGGTGTCTTTACATACAGGGTCTATACATACGGTGTCTATACATAAGGTTTCTTTACATACAGGGTCTATACATACGGTGTCTATACATATTGTTTCTATACATGCAGTGTCTATCCATATGGTATCTATACATAAGGTGTCTTTACATACAGGGTCTATACATACGGTGTCTATACAACGCAGACCGTGAGAAGCAGTGTTTCAACATGCACTGGAGTGTACATTTCATCTTCAATGTCTTCTGTCTTTCTACGGTGTCTATACATATGGTGTCTATACAACGCCGACCGTGGGAGATATCACAGGACGCCATCATTGGCGGCCAATAAAGAAAATAGGCCTATCGCCATATTTCAGAATCTGGGGGACAGTGTGCTAGCCTGTACCTTATTGGCACCAGCAGAGAACACCAGCCATATTCCCGGTGAGTGTGTATATTCATTGTTTTTATCATTGGGTCAGTGACACTGGAAAGGTTTTTCGGGGACAATAATTTCCTTCTCCAGGCTAGATATTTTGGTCTACCCTCTTCGTAGGCCGAGATTAGACGGTTGTATTATTTGTCAGTGTAGGCTACCCTGTAATTTTAGTTGTATTAAAACATTGTCTGCTAATGTCTCAAGACATATAAAGTGTAGTAGAATTGCATGAGTTTCTAAAAAGGCCAACTTTTTCCTGTGCACAGAAAGGAAAATAATCTGATATACTCTATGCCTCTACTCACTCAGCCATGCATTGTTCAGAACAGTTATTTAGTTATAATTATTAGCCTAAATTATGACTATTCAATCTACTCATCACATTAGGACTAGTAGGCTATCTTACATTAGTCTGCAAATGCGATGATAGATGAATGCAATGCTTTTTTACTATGATTTTTATTTCGTCCCCAAACTTGAAACTCACGCGCCGCCTATGCCAAGGAGACACTGTCAGTGTACGAATAAAGGAACAAAGCCATTCACAACCCCACGCTCCATCTACAATTGTTCCGTTTGATGACTTTCTCTCTCTCTCCCACTTTCTTTCTCTCTCTCTTTCTCTCTGTCTGTCATCTGCTCATCTGCTCCATAGTAACATGGTAATTATCGACTGCCAGTGCAAGGTGACTGTACATAATAGAGTATTGTCCCAACACAAGGTAGGCCTATGGACTAACAATGGAGAAAGAGTTTGTCTTCATAAAGACTCACAGCTGCATGCACGCACACACACACACACACACACACACACACACACACACACACACACACACACACACACACACACACACACACACACACACACACACACACACACACACCTCTGCTATTTAACCACATCCAATAAACACCTCTTTTGTTTTCAACTGCCATTAGAAAACAATGACTGAGCTGTGCCCATTGTTACCATCTGCATAAAGATTGCTTTCATTTTTTTGTCAGAAGGATTTTTGTATGTTTTTGTTTTAAAACTAGTTTTCCAGATAATTTTTTTAAGCAAAAATGACTCTCTTTCATTGTTTGCCGTTCTGTTTTTGGTTGTTTTGCCAAGTCCCCTTGTCCACATGTGGTTATTCCATTGTTGAGGCAGCTGGAGAGTCTGTGACTGTTTGATGTATTAGGTCTCAATACAGTGGGATGTTGCTGAGCAACAGTGTGTTAGAGGGGCTTACAGCAGATGTCAGTTTGTTATAAGCGTCTCTGTTGACAAACACACACACACTGCTGTCAACAACACACACACTGCTGTCAACAACACACACACTCACACACTGCCGTCAATAACACACACACACACACACACACACACACACACACTGCTGTCAACAACAAACTCACACACACATCAATAAAAATAATAACTATTCAATTTTCAAATAGCATTTGTCAAAAGATGCAAAAAGACAGCCTTTTTGTTTAAGAGTCCCTGAACCTGACAGACCCTCCCTCCCTCCCTCCCTCCCTCTGCTCCTCCTACCTTCTCTCTGCTCCTCCTCCCTCCCTCTGCTCCTCCTACCTTCTCTCTGCTCCTCCTCCCTCCCTCCCTCTGCTCCTTCTCCCTCCCTCTGCTCCTCCTCCCTCCCTCTGCTCCTCCTCCCTCCCTCTGCTCCTCCTACCTTCTCTCTGCTCCTCCTCCCTCCCTCTGCTCCTTCTCCCTCCCTCTGCTCCTCCTACCTTCTCTCTGCTCCTCCTCCCTCCCTCTGCTCCTTCTCCCTCCCTCTGCTCCTCCTCCCTCCCTCTGCTCCTTCTCCCTCCCTCTGCTCCTCCACCCTCCCTCTGCTCCTTCTCCCTCCCTCTGCTCCTTCTCCCTCCCTCTGCTCCTCCTCCCTCCCTATGCTCCTCCTCCCTCCCTCTGCTCCTCCTCCCTTCTCTCTCAACTCCCAGTGTCCTCTCCATCCCGTCATCCCCAGGTCATAATGTAACATGACACTGGCGGTCGCTATACAACCCGCTGGCCAGCCGGAGCATTTAAGACCAATGAATATCATTTGCTCCTGGTCGGCAACCAACCGCTTTCAGACGATGCCACCGCCAGACCGAATCAGCGTTCACGCCTGTCATGTCTCCCTCCAACGTGACGACACACACACAGAGGGAGAGCTGAGGCCGTGACACACACACACACAGATTCTTCAATGTCGGATGGAGTCTAGAATGCACCCTCGAGAGCCAAAGACTGCTGTACAAGACACTTCCACACACACATACATACTTAGGAGAACCAGACCAAAATCCCAGCCAAGGAGATCAAGCAATGTGTGGTCTCTGTTGTTTCTATCAAATACATACCACATGGTGTTGGTATTTGTGCAGTACCCACACTGACCCACTGTGTAAAACACCTCTCTCATTACTTGATGGCCAGTACCCACACTGACCCACTGTCTAAAACACCTCCCTCATTACTTGATGGCCAGTACCCACACTAACCCACTGTGTAAAACACCTCCCTCATTACTTGATGGCCAGTACCCACACTGACCCACTGTGTAAAACACCTCTCTCATTACTTGATGGCCAGTACCCACACTAACCCACTGTCTAAAACACCTCCCTCATTACTTGATGGCCAGTACCCACACTAACCCACTGTGTAAAACACCTCCCTCATTACTTGATGGCCAGTACCCACACTGACCCACTGTCTAAAACACCTCCCTCATTACTTGATGGCCAGTACCCACACTGACCCACTGTCTAAAACACCTCCCTCATTACTTGATGGCCAGTACCCACACTGACCCACTATGTAAAACACCTCTCTTATTAATTGACAGGTGCAAGCTCATTAGCAGGATTAAAGAGGGGGAGTTACCCTCTGTTCAGAGAGCAAGCCAGAGCACAGCAGGCCAGAGCACAGCAGGCCAGAGCACAGCAGGCCAGAGCACAGCAGGCCAGAGCACAGCAGGCCAGATTACAGCAGGCCAGAACAGAGCAGGCCAGAGCACAGCAGGCCAGAGCACAGCAGGCCAGATTACAGCAGGCCAGAACAGAGCAGGCCAGAGCACAGCAGGCCAGAACAAAGCAGGCCAGAGCACAGCAGGCCAGAGCCATGATAAGCCCCTGTGTAATCTATCTCTCTCTCCTCCCCCAGTGACAGACCTCACCACCCCTCTACCCCTCACTCAGGACTGGGATTGGGGCAGGGGCTGGAGGATGAGGGTGGTGGTTAAGGCTGGTGGGGGGGGGGGGGGGGGGGGGTTGCTGGATGAGAGCGGAGGTGAGGGCTTGAGGGCAAAGAAAGAGAGGGAAGAGATCAACGGAGCGGATAGTTGAGGAGAGGCCTAATGAACCAACCAAGCAGACCCGTCCATTAAGGAGTCCCAATTACCTGCCAGACCAGCTGCCTCTACAGGCACCTGGTATGGGGTCTGCCTCAGTAACGCTAATGACTGCCAATTATGGTGCGTATGTAGTTCCAATGCTTATCAGGTACGTCCTCTCCAAGATCACTTTAAAATCACTGTAATACTTATACAGGGCCATATCTTTTCATCTGATGAGTCGAACTTACAAGTGAGACGAGCTTGGACTTCAATCACCTGAGATTAAATTGACAGTGAACAGGTATATACAGTAATCACTCTTTCATTGGAATAGTATTGGATTGGTACTTGATGGATTGAAGTCTATGTGTTTTAAACCTAATTCACCCCAAGCCTGTTCTCTATGACTAAGTTCCTTATTGAAGAACTATACTTGTGCATTTCCTTATGTCATTTAATTTAAACAAATCACTCTCGGAGCAGGAAATCTTGAAGCAACTTTCCCGTATATATATCAAGGAAATCTATTTTGCTGCCAGACATTCAGGATATCAAAGCTAGATCTTAGATAGCAGGAGCCCTTGAATTTCCGATTTCATCAAATTAACGTTTATTAAGATAAACCGATGCTTTGATAAAAACGGAAGTGTGAGACCAGAGCAAACACAATCTTCTACCCTAGTTTAAGAGAGAGGGACCAAATGGCCCCGGGGTCCCAAAGAGGCCAGCAAAGTTTTTCGGGGAAATAATTGATTTTGTGGAAACCGTCAGAGACAGAGGGCCGGAGTTTCTATATCTGGCAGTAGAGTGCGCACACACACATACAAGCACACACACACACACACACACACACACACACACACACACACACACACACACACACACACACACACACACACACACACACACACACACACACACACACACACACACATACACCAGCGCTCATTTCAGTCGTCTGAATAATCTGGAGAGAGCAGTAGAAACGGGTAGAGAGGAGGACCGAGGACTGAGACAACCGAAACATAACTGCATGCTGTGCTGACAGAGGACTGAGACAACCCAACCCTAACTGCCTGCTGTGCTGACAGAGGACTGAGACAACCCAACCCAACCCTAACTGCTTGCTGTGCTGACAGAGGACTGAGACAACCCAACCTTAACTGCTTGCTGTGCTGACAGAGGACTGAGACAACCCAACCCAACCCTAACTGCTTGCTGTGCTGACAGAGGACTGAGACAACCCAACCCTAACTGCTTGCTGTGCTGACAGAGGACTGAGACAACCCAACCCAACCCTAACTGCTTGCTGTGCTGACAGAGGACTGAGACAACCCAACCCAACCCTAACTGCCTGCTGTGCTGACAGAGGACTGAGACAACCCAACCCAACCCTAACTTCCTGCTGTGCTGACAGAGGACTGAGACAACCCAACCCAACCCTAACTGCCTGCTGTGCTGACAGAGGACTGAGACAACCCAACCCAACCCTAACTGCCTGCTGTGCTGACAGAGGACTGAGACAACCCAACCCAACCCTAACTGCCTGCTGTGCTGACATAGGACTGAGACAACTCAACCCAACCCTAACTGCCTGCTGTGCTGACAGAGGACTGAGACAACCCAACCCACCCCTAACTGCCTGCTGTGCTGAATGTGGGTTCAAATCTCAGGTTCCCAGGAGCAGAAGTTGACATTTGATACATTACAGTTTTGATTTTAGTCATTTAGAAGACGCTCCTTTCCAGAGCGACTTACAGTGCATTCATCTTAGTTTTAAGTTTTAAGCTAGTCGAGACAAGCATATATCACAGTCATAGTAAGAACTTTTTTCCTAACTAAAGTAGTTATCAGCGCAGTCAGTGCAAGTCAGAAAAGACCAGTCCCTTTATGGCTGCTAGCTTATGATCAGGTCCTATCCCATGCAATGGATTTTGGAATACCTTGGAATAACATGGAAAACCGTGGAAAACCAGGCAGGACAGCCATTGTAAACGATAACTCATCAAGCTCATCCTCATCATGATAGATTAACCACCCCTGTGGATGATGATCCCCGCTGTAACATTCTCCCTACTAAACATCCCTAAACAAACCCTCTTACACTTAAAAGCCTATGATGAATAAGTGAAGGGATAAAAGCTACATCGATACCATTGTAACAAGGCATTAAGCAGCCAGATAAATAAATCAGTGCATTAGGAGAAAGTCAGTTGGTGCATTCTTTCCTTCTACACTGAATCTATCTTAACGGAGCACGTAAAAATAGCTTCGACAGGGGCTAATTGTGCCTGTTGTTGAATAATGGATCAGGGAGAGGCGGAGGGGAGGAGAGGAGAGGAGGATGGTGGGAGGAAAGGAGAGAGAGAGGGCCTTCCTGGAACTAGGGTAGGTAACGTCTGTTCTGCTGTTCCCCAGCTACAACAGAACTCACCGGTTCCTCTGCCTGCCTGCATTCACCTTCAGGTAAAAAAAATCTGCCGTCTCTCTCTCTCTCTCTCTCTCTCTCTCTCTCTCTCTCTCTCTCTCTCTCTCTCTCTCTCTCTCTCTCTCTCTCTCTCTCTCCTAACTGTTAATGCCAGGTTCACAATGCAGCACAGTACATCTCTCCAGTGTAAACTAAGATCATATTGTCAGACAAAATGGAAAAACATCAATTAAAGCTAAAACTTTAACCTAATGGTAAATACCCACATCAGGTTTAATGTTAAATACCCACATCAGGTTTAATGGTAAATACCCACATCAAGTTTAATGGTAAATACCCACATCAGGTTTAATGGTAAATACCCACATCAGGTTTAATGGTAAATACCCACATCAGGTTTAATGGTAAATACCCACATCAGGTTTAATGGTAAATACCCACATCAGGTTTAATGGTAAATACCCACATCAGGTTTAATGGTAAATACCCACATCAGGTTTAATGGTAAATACCCACATCAGGTTTAATGGTACATACCCACATCAGGTTTAATGGTACATACCCACATCAGGTTTAATGGTAAATACCCACATCAGGTTTAATGGTAAATACCCACATCAGGTTTAATGGTAAATACCCACATCAGGTTTAATGGTAAATACCCACATCAGGTTTAATGGTAAATACCCACATCAGGTTTAATGGTACATACCCACATCAGGTTTAATGGTACATACCCACATCAGGTTTAATGGTAAATACCCACATCAGGTTTAATGGTAAATACCCACATCAGGTTTAATGGTAAATACCCACATCAGGTTTAATGGTACATACCCACATCAGGTTTAATGGTAAATACCCACATCAGGTTTAATGGTAAATACCCACATCAGGTTTAATGGTACATACCCACATCAGGTTTAATGGTAAATACCCACATCAGGTTTAATGGTAAATACCCACATCAGGTTTAATGGTAAATACCCACATCAGGTTTAATGGTAAATACCCACATCAGGTTTAATGGTAAATACCCACATCAGGTTTAATGGTAAATACCCACATCAGGTTTGTTGGTTTATTCTTATATTGTATCAAAGTTATCGTCCGATTCACTGAGAAAGTTTGTGTCTTAGCATAAACAGAACGACCGTTTGCAGACACACAGACAAACACACACACACACACACACACACACACACACACACACACACACACACACACACACACACACACACACACACACACACACACACACACACACACACAAATCAGCTCGTCAGAAGGAATGTGTGCAGGTGATGGAAGAATGCTTTATGGTCTAAAACAGCTTTTATTCCCTTCAACAAATAAGTGCTTGTTAAAAACTACTTTGTTACTTGTCTTATGGTCTGTTGATGCCAATGGGAGGATAACTAGTATAATACAGGCTGGAGTCTATAGACTTATAACAAACAGAGAGTATTATGGGAATTTAGTTTAACTTTATTTTATAGTACAGAAATGACCAGGTATTTACTAAGCAATTACCTGGAAACGTGGTAATTACACAGTGATAACCAATCAATTAAATGTCTGCTACTTTGGGATATATTCACTGAGTATTTTTTAGGCCTTGACATTCATGAGAATAAGGACAGTAGTTTCAGTGATACAGTTTGCTGCTATCTAGGGCTGGCTGTCAACTGATTTCTACTGATTATGAACAGATTGCTTTTTAATTGCTTGAACAGATAATTATATCTTACGTTCTTCAGATTTTACACTCTTTTCTCAGCCTTGATCAAGATAACATATATTAAGTATATAAATTTCAGCCTATTCATCTGCAAATAATTATCAGTAATGTGTGTGTGTGTGTGTGCGTTCGTGTCTACTTGCACGCCTGCGTTTGAGCTGGGCCTGTGTGCGTTTTGCTCATGTGTGCACGAGTGTGTTATCACAGTCTAAATCTTTTACATTTTCTCTGCCTTCCCATCAGCATCTCTGATGTCCTCTCAGCATCTCTGAGGTCCTCTCGGCATCTTTGATCTCCTCTCAGCATCACTGATCTCTTTTCAGCATCTCTGATCTCCTCCCAGCATCTCTGATGTCCTCTCTGCATCTCTGATGTCCTCTCAGCATCTCTGATCTCCTCTCAGCATCTCTGATCTCCTCTCAACATCTCTGATGTCCTCTCATCATCTCTGATGTCCTCTCATCATCTCTGATGTCCTCTCATCATCTCTGATGTCCTCTCATCATCTCTGATGTCCTCTCATCATCTCTGATCTCCTCTCATCATCTCTGATCTCCTCTCATCATCTCTGATGTCCTATCATCATCTCTGATCTCCTCTCATCATCTCTGATCTCCTCCCATCATCTCTGATCTCCTCCCATCATCTCTAATCTCCTCTCAGCAGTTGGAACAGAGCTACGTTCAACATCACCTTACACACACACGCTAGCCATCTGATGCTGTGATGTGATGCAATTTATTTAAATTAGACACAGGCCCAACAATGTTGATGGATCCAAGATAAAGTAAACTCCTTTGTTCTAACAGGCAGGATGCAAAGACAGGATCACAATCAGACAGGATGAATATCAGACGGGATCACAATCAGACAGGATAACACCAATCAGCATCATAGTGATTAATACTATAAGGAAACTATCAGCAGTCCTGGTCGTATCCAGGCCACATCCCCAAATGTGCAACATTCAACAACAAGCAATTGGACAGCCTTGCAGCTTCTTTGTTCTGATTGGTCAGTTTCTTACCTAGAGATTACCTACTGTAGGTATTTCGTGTAAAAAATAGAGGGATGAGTATGGACCCTCCCTTTTAATTCTAATACTTATTGTTTCAGATTAAAATAGAGGGATGAGTATGGACCCTCCCTTTTATTCTAATACTAATTGTTTCAGGTTAAAATAGAGGGATGAGTGTGGACCCTCCCTTTTATTCTAATACTAATTGTTTCAGGTTAAAATAGAGGGATGAGTGTGGACCCTCCCTTTTATTCTAATACTAATTGTTTCAGGTTAAAATAGAGGGATGAGTATGGACCCTCCCTTTTAATTATAATACTTCACTATTTGTAATGTACAACTTATGTCTGGTCAGTTGATGATCATTCGGTTTGTGAAGTATTTAAAAATATACACTAGACAATTCTTATCAATATTTAATGTAATCGTATAATGTATGTTCAATACCACTGTGTTTATGGCTGCATGCTATCTTCAACTGGCAACGGACAGTCTACAATCTACTTCTAAGCTTCTAGACTGAGGCGCACTGCATGGACAAATCAATTAGGTTATTGATAACATCTAAAGGTTATTGATAACATCTAAAGGTTATTGATAACATCTAAAGGTTATTGATGACATCTAAAGGTTATTGATAACATCTAAAGGTTATTGATAACATCTAAAGGTTATTGATAACATCTAAAGGTTATTGATAACATCTAAAGGTTATTGATAACATCTAAAGCATGTTTGTTTGTTACTGTAAGTTCATGATGATGTCACATTTCCCTGTTTCTTTGATTGATTTCGCATCCTAGACATAATCAGTTTAGGTCAAATGCCAAATTAGATGAACTACAACTGCTTGTTTTGAGGGAAAAAATACTGAGGTTGAAAACATTTATTATTGGATAATATTAAACATAAAAATGCTCCAAGGAATGAATCACAATCATTATGTGTATATTACAATAAAACACCATTACTTTTCCAAATGTGTAAGTATTGCAGCTAGTTCCATTTGGGCTGATACTCCAATAAAGCAAGGTGAGTTTGCAAGAAAGGCATTTCACTGTACTTGTGCATGTGATATTAAAACTTGTGCCTCCCACACAGAAGACACTGAGTATTAATTTCAAACTCTGACAATGGGTAGCACCATGATAGGTATACCTTATGAAATAATCCTAAAACTCCCTTGATTTCAGCTACTTTCTCCCCAATAACTTACATGATTTGTTTGGGTTCCCACCAATGCATTCTAATGTTCCTTGACATCTTTCTATTTGAATATTCCTATACTATGATCAGCCACTCGTAATGCAATGCAGACGAGAAAGCAAGCATGAATAATTTCAGTCGCATTTGGCGCATCATGAATTCTGATTATTTTCTGAAACAAGTTCTGTTTCAGTGCTGCTCGTGCAGGAGAGAGGAGGCTAGCCCGGCGGATCCAAAAACACCATTAGCCAGGTGGTAGGCCATGAATTAAAAATAACCAAACACAGTTTTCCAGTCAGGCTGTTGCAGTTACCTCCCCGCTCCACCCCTCCCCCACCCCTCCCGCCCCTCTCCCACCCCTCTCCCCCACCTCTCCCCCACCTCTCCCCCCTCTCCTCTCCCGCCCCCCTCCTGCAGTGTTCCGTGACAAAAGGGAAGGCAGAAGATGCACTCCTGATGGAGAAGAGTTCAGAGGAGAAATGAACCCAGCGTTCTGGCCCAAATACTAACAGGAGAAGAAGAGGCCCCAAGCCAATGTCCTCCTTCTCCCTTTTGGCTATTTGAAATGATCCGATGCCATTTTTCTAGCCTGGTCCCATATCAGTTTGGACTGTCTAGCCACACAATGACCATATGAGTTGGCAAGACAGACTAAACTGATCTGGGACCAGGCTAGTATTTTTTATGCTGAACTATGAACTTTAAGATCATCACTCACTAATAGGCGGTGATGTATACCAACCACTCCAGAATGACCTGACCCGGCAAAAACAATCCGCCTGTCACCTGATCCGGATATATGCCACCCCTCCCAGTCCTAACCCTCCACTACCTCCCATCCTCCCAGTCCCTACCCTCCACTACCTCCCATCCTCCCAGTCCCTACCCTCCACTACCTCCCATCCTCCCAGTCCCTACCCTCCACTACCTCCCATCCTCCCAGTCCCTACCCTCCACTACCTCCCATCCTCCCAGTCCCTACCCTCCACTACCTCCCATCCTCCCAGTCCCTACCCTCCACTACCTCCCATCCTCCCAGTCCCTACCCTCCACTACCTCCCATCCTCCCAGTCCCTACCCTCCACTACCTCCCATCCTCCCAGTCCCTACCCTCCACTACCTCCCATCCTCCCAGTCCCTACCCTCCACTACCTCCCATCCTCCCAGTCCCTACCCTCCACTACCTCCCATCCTCCCAGTCCCTACCCTCCACTACCTCCCATCCTCCCAGTCCTAACCCTCCACTACCTCCCATCCTCCCAGTCCCTACCCTCCACTACCTCCCATCCTCCCAGTCCTAACCCTCCACTACCTCCCATCCTCCCAGTCCCTACCCTCCACTACCTCCCATCCTCCCAGTCCCTACCCTCCACTACCTCCCATCCTCCCAGTCCTAACCCTCCACTACCTCCCATCCTCCCAGTCCCTACCCTCCACTACCTCCCATCCTCCCAGTCCTAACCCTCCACTACCTCCCATCATCCCAGTCCCTACCCTCCACTACCTCCCATCCTCCCAGTCCTAACCCTCCACTACCTCCCATCCTCCCAGTCCCTACCCTCCACTACCTCCCATCCTCCCAGTCCTAACCCTCCACTACCTCCCATCATCCCAGTCCCTACCCTCCACTACCTCCCATCCTCCCAGTCCCTACCCTCCACTACCTCCCATCCTCCCAGTCCTAACCCTCCACTACCTCCCATCCTCCCAGTCCCAACCCTCCACTACCTCCCATCCTCCCAGTCCCTACCCTCCACTACCTCCCATCCTCCCAGTCCCTACCCTCCACTACCTCCCATCCTCCCAGTCCCTACCCTCCACTACCTCCCATCATCCCAGTCCCTACCCTCCACTACCTCCCATCCTCCCAGTCCCTACCCTCCACTACCTCCCATCCTCCCAGTCCCTACCCTCCACTACCTCCCATCCTCCCAGTCCCTACCCTCCACTACCTCCCATCATCCCAGTCCCTACCCTCCACTACCTCCCATCCTCCCAGTCCTAACCCTCCACTACCTCCCATCCTCCCAGTCCCAACCCTCCACTACCTCCCATCCTCCCAGTCCCAACCCTCCACTACCTCCCTTGTATGGTACTACAACTATCACCAACTCTGTTTTCACTATGTTTTACCATCCCCATGTCCTTCAGTCTACGACGGTAGATGTGTGAATTAGTTGGCGAATGGCGTAACGTTTCAAGAGACACCTCTGCGGATTGGAGCGTTATCGAGCTGTCACGATGCTGAGACTTTCGCCGCTGTAAAAGGTTGAAATAGCAAGGGGGGTTAGAATCCTCCACTCTGAAACTGTTCACATCTGCTGAATGCTGTATCTGCCACAAGATTTTGATTCAAATAATACTAAAATGTGTCCGTTTAAATCGACGGTGTGAGTCATTTTTGATATATGTTACACAGGTGACCTCTCGTTGAACGAAGGAGTGTCAGTATTTATGAAGTAATATGTGGTTCAAAGATACGCCTGAAAGAGAGAGCAAGAGAGCAAGAGAGCGATAGAGCAATAGAGCGAGAGAGAGATAGAGAGATAGAGAGCGAGAGAGAGAGAGAGAGAGATAGCGTGCTGATAGTGTCTTCATGTAGAATCTCAAACCCCCTCTCCCATCTCCCATCCCACAGCCTGCTGTATATTTAATAGGTACTCCATCTTGCCCCCTCTCCTCCTTCTCTCTCCCTTTCTCCATCCCTCCATCTTTCCCTGTATCCATCCATCCGCGGGTCGCCCAAGCAGATGGGGTTTGTAAGGCTAGATGGCACATTCTGACATCGCAATCTGTCTCTGTCTGCGCGCCCGTTGCTGCAACAGCCTAGCTGCATCTCTCCTGCCACATTGAGCCACGTATGTAGTGCTTCAGCTTGTGCCCATGTCAGGGAAATTTAAATCACTGGAACGAGCGAGCGGATCACTCTGAGACTGACAGCGTGTCAACAAAAGACAGACAGGGAGATAGAGGGAGGGAGATTGGAGATGTGGGGAATAATTGTAGGAAGAATAAATAATCAGTTGGGAATGCTTTTCCTGAAATCCCGCCACAGTTCTTTGCTTGCGAGATATATGGAATATAAAATCTGCAGACAAAGACAGGGTATTAAAAACATAGAAATGTAAACTGGGTGGTTCGAGCCCTGAATGCTGATTGGCTGACAGCCGAAGACAGGGTATTAAAAACATAGAAATATTTACCATCACAAACATGGTTATCTTTAAACCCTGACTGTGTGCATATGGGGTTCATTCTGTGTGACACCAGTTCAAAGCATTGTCACTTCTACCATGTAACCACCTTATTTATTCCCACAGGGTTTCTATTGTCTGTCACTGGCCCAAATACTAACAGGAGAAGAAGAGGCCCCAAGCCAATGTCCTCCTTCTCCCTTTTGGCTATTTGAAATGATCCGATGCCATTTTTCTAGCCTGGTCCCATATCAGTTTGGACTGTCTAGCCACACAATGACCATATGAGTTGGCAAGACAGACTAAACTGATCTGGGACCAGGCTAGTATTTTTTATGCTGAACTATGAACTTTAAGATCATCACTCACTAATAGGCGGTGATGTATACCAACCACCAACACTTCCACTTTCGACTTCCACGACACAAGCATGTGTGAGGTGACTCTTTCAAAACCAAAACTCTCTGCTGGCACCACACTTCTGACGAGTCGAAAAAATGAACAACTCCCACTTGTGAATTTTTCACCCAGTCCTACACACTCCAGGTGAAATAAGCTAGGTACATCTGCAGTACGACGTGTAAAATGTGTTCGGATCTGCCCTGCGAACACCGCTGCCTGAGCTACTGAAGAGATGGCCTAATGAAAGATGCATGGGGATCCACTGGAGGTGGATAAAGAATTTAGTGATATAAAGGATATATGACAAATAAATCAGGATGCAAATCTCACCCAGGGCCACTGGGACTTCTCCAATGAAAACCACCTGCATTATTGATCAAGAGGAAGAAACATTTCATCAACGAGTAGACGAGTGGAAAAAGCTCTTCCCTCTCTTTTTTCATGTGTGTGTTTTGGTGAAGAGAGGAACGAGAGATGAAGAGGAAGGAGAGGAGAGGAAGGAGTAAGGAAGAGGAGGGAGAAGAAGGAGAGAAAGGAGAGAGGAAGGAGAGAGGAAGGGGAGAGGAAGAGGAGGGAGAGGAGAGGAAGGAGAGAGGAAGAGGAGGGAGATGAGAGGGAAACTCAACATCTTATTAATGGATAAACTGTCAGAGAAAATCTCTCAAATTGTCTTATTACAGGTCTTACTTATAAATATATTACTGTTGTACTTATTAAGTTTGCTGACAACCCTGATCGCCGACAACGAGGCAGCCTATGCGGAGGAGGACAACCTCTCCCTCAACGTCAGCAAGGCTAATGGAAACGGAAACGGAAGGCCGAGCACACGGTGGGGCTGTAGTGGAGTGGGTCGAGAGCTTCATGTTCACATCACTAAGGAATTAACACGGTCCACACCCACATAGTTGTGAAGAGGGCATGACAGCACCTCTTTCCCCTCAGGAGGTTGACAGGATCTGGCATGGGCCCTCAGATCCTCAAAAAGTTCTACAGCTGCACCATTGATAGCATCGTGACTGGCTGCAACACCGCTTGGTACGGAAACTGCAAGGCACCCGACCGCAAGATATTACAGAGGTTAGTGAATAAGGCCCAGTACATCACTGGGGCCAAGCTCTCTGCCACCCACGACCTCTATACCAGGCAGTGTCAGAGGAAGGCCCAAGAATTGTAAAAGACTCCAGCCACCCTAGTCATAGACTGTTCTCTATGCTACCGCATGGCAAGTGGTACCAGTACACCAAGTCTGGAACAAACATGACCCTGAACAGCTTCTACCCCCAAACCATAAGACTAAACAGGACTGATAAACAGCTAATCATATGGCTAGCCGACTCTGCATTGACCTTTTTGTTTTACTAACTCTCTTGCACTGACTCTATGCACATACTAACACATACTTACACTGCTACCCCAACACACACTAACACATACTTACACTGACACCCCAACACACACTAACACATACTTACACTGACACCCCAACACACACTAACACATACTTACACTGACACCCCAACACACACTAACACATACTTACACTGACACCCCAACACACACTAACACATACTTACACTGACACCCCAACACACACTAACACATACTTACACTGACACCCCAACACACACTAACACATACTTACACTGACACCCCAACACACACTAACACATACTTACACTGACACCCCAACACACACTAACACATACTTACACTGACACCCCAACACACACTAACACATACTTACACTGACACCCCAACACACACTAACACATACTTACACTGACACCCCAACACACACTAACACATATTTACACTGACACCCCAACACACACTCACACATACTTACACTGACACCCCAACACACACTAACACATACTTACACTGACACCCCAACACACACTAACACATACTTACACTGACACCCCAACACACACTAACACATACTTACACTGACACCCCAACACACACTAACACATACTTACACTGACACCCCAACACACACTAACACATACTTACACTGACACCCCAACACACACTCACACATACTTACACTGACACCCCAACACACACTAACACATACTTACACTGACACCCCAACACACACTAACACATACTTACACTGACACCCCAACACACACTAACACATACTTACACTGACACCCCAACACACACTAACACATACTTACACTGACACCCCAACACACACTAACACATACTGACACCACTGTTACTGTCTATTATATATCCTGTTGTCTAGTCACTTTAGTCTCTCTCTCTCACTCTCTCTCTCTCTCTCTCTCTCTCTCTCTCTCTCTCTCTCTCTCTCTGCTGGAGAGTGAAGAGCAGTAGACGTGATACAGGGTTTGTTGCATAAAGGGCCCCTGTATGAGAGTGTAGCGCCAGACATTCGACATCCCAGCAAAACATCTTCTCACCATGGTGATCCCGGGTTGCTGAGCGTGACTGTCTTGGCAACAGCGGCACTGGGATTCTGGCTCCCTGTAGATCAGTCTCATTGATTAGAACTGGGAGCAGAGTTCACACACAGACACCACACACACACACACACACCACACACACTGGAGACCTTGGATGATTAAACACAGTCATTTTTTTGTGAGGGATGGTTGGGGGGGTCGAGGGGATAGGGGGAGAGGAATGAGAGGTGGAGGAGAGGAGGGCTTGGGGGACGAGAGGCAGAGAGAAGAGGGGACAAGAGGTTGAAAGGAGGAGGTTGGAGTAAAGTGGAAGGAAGTGGAGGAAGGGTGGACGGGTGGAGGACGAATGAGAGCCGGGGGAATCGTTGGGGGGACCATGAGGTTCATGTTCATTAAAGGTTTTTAGGCTCTGTCTCTTTAGATCTGCTCCGTAATGGCCCTCTTTCATCAACATAATGACATCATGTGGCGAGTTCATCAACATAATGACATCATCTGGTGAGTTCATCAACATAATGACATCATCTGGCGAGTTCATCAACATAATGACATCATCTGGTGAGTT
This sequence comes from Thymallus thymallus, assembly GCA_023634145.1. NCBI lineage: Eukaryota > Metazoa > Chordata > Actinopteri > Salmoniformes > Salmonidae > Thymallus > Thymallus thymallus. The sequence continues at coordinate 5,456,496 of CM042389.1, forward strand.
CACCAACATAATGACATCATCTAGTGAGTTCAACATAATGACATCATCTGGTGAGTTCATCAACATAATGACATCATCTGGCGAGTTCATCAACATAATGACATCATCTGGCGAGTTCATCAACATAATGACATCATCTGGTGAGTTCATCAACATAATGACATCATCTGGCGAGTTCATCAACATAATGACATCATCTGGTGAGTTCATCAACATAATGACATCATCTGGCGAGTTCATCAACATAATGACATCATCTGGTGAGTTCACCAACAGAATGACATCATCTGGTGAGTTCAACATAATGACATCATCTGGTGAGTTCATCAACATAATGACATCATCTGGCGAGTTCATCAACATAATGACATCATCTGGCGAGTTCATCAACATAATGACATCATCTGGTGAGTTCATCAACATAATGACATCATCTGGCGAGTTCATCAACATAATGACATCATCTGGTGAGATAATGATCTTTTCATCAACAGACTCCTGATCATGTGAAACTGTCCTGTCAAGAGATGAGGGCTTGACTCCTGATCATGTGAAACTGTCCTGTCCAGAGATGAGGGCTTGTGTAGACTGTAATCTTGAAATTGCTGCCTCTTTGAACCAAACAGACTTAAAAGTATTATTTAAAATGACAACTTCTTTATAACGACAATTATTCGGTAGGTTATTTGTCGTTTCTAAATCAATCCAGTTAAGATTGATAATCTTTCTTTTATAAGAATCTAGCGACTGTGTGTCCTTGAAATGTAAAACCCATAGTATTATCATCTAGACTGACTTGTTGAAATGTAAAACCCATAGTATTATCATCTTGACTGACTTGTTGAAATGTAAAACCCATAGTATTATCATCTTGACTGACTTGTTGAAATGTAAAACCCATAGTATTATCATCTAGACTGACTTGTTGAAATGTAAAACCCATAGTATTATCATCTTGACTGACTTGTTGAAATGTAAAACCCATAGTATTTTCATCTTGACTGACTTGTTGAAATGTAAAACCCATAGTATTATCATCTTGACTGACTTGTTGAAATGTAAAACCCATAGTATTATCATCTTGACTGACTTGTTGAAATGTAAAACCCATAGTATTTTCATCTTGACTGACTTGTTGAAATGTAAAACCCATAGTATTATCATCTTGACTGACTTGTTGAAATGTAAAACCCATAGTATTATCATCTTGACTGACTTGTTGAAATGTAAAACCCATAGTATTATCATCTTGACTGACTTCTTGGCTCCCATTATCTGACACCACCTGTCATAGCCATACAAAAGTACGCATGTCAAGTGACACAGCACTGTTGTGACTTAGCACTGTTGTGATATAGCACTATTGTGACATATGCATGGGTAAGTGTAAAAGCTGAAAAGGTTTGTCCACTGTTGTTAAACAGCTCTGTCATTCAATGCTGGGCTTGTACAGTGAACATAGCTGGCCAAGACATATTTTTTATTGCTTGTATACATCTAATTATTTTATGTCAACATTGTGACTGTATTTCTAATATGGGACATGTCTGTTTATTATATATTTATCTTATCCAGAATAACTTGGGTTAACACTCTATATTTGAACTATGCAGTGTGTGTTTGTGTGTGTGTGTGTGTGTGTGTGTGTGTGTGTGTGTGTGTGTGCATGCCTCTGTCCATCAGTGAGTGTAATATCATCATAAAGGGGCCAGAGAGAGGGGGCACGGGTTGGCAGGGGGCGCCTTGGAATGGAGATGACAGGAACTTCCTTCTCCTCCCTCCTTCACATAGCGGTGGGCCGGGGGGGTGAGGGGGGCAGGATGGTGGTTAGAGACAGGGGTGAGGGTAGTGCCATGGTGGGGGGTCTTTGTGTATTGTTGGAGGTGGTGGCGCCTCTCAGGGACCGAGGACAACACACGCCTGGTCCAGCAGACCACAGCTTTGTCTGGGCTTGGAGGGCGGCCATGAGGGTAGGCTGTTAGGTTGTCCTGACAACTGTTGACTAAGACACAGAGAGACACACACACACACACACACACACACACACACACACACACACACACACACACACACACACACACAGACATAAAGTACACATATACTGTAGAGTACAAACATGTGCATGTGTACACACATACACACACAGGCAAACACACAAACACATACACAATCAGTCAAACCAGATGTAGATATATTCTGCAGGGTGTGATATACAGTATGTTGGTGATTATATAGTCTTATTCTGCAGGGTGTGATATACAGTATGTTGGTGATTATATAGTCTTATTCTGCAGGGTGTGATATACAGTATGTTGGTGATTATATAGTCTAATTCTGCAGGGTGTGATATACAGTATGTTAATGATTATATAGTCTTATTCTGCAGGGTGTGATATACAGTATGTTGGTGATTATATAGTCTAATTCTGCAGGGTGTGATATACAGTATGTTAATGATTATATAGTCTTATTCTGCAGGGTGTGATATACAGTATGTTGGTGATTATATAGTCTTATTCTGCAGGGTGTGATATACAGTATGTTGGTGATTATATAGTCTTATTCTGCAGGGTGTGATATACAGTATGTTGGTGATTATATAGTCTTATTCTGCAGGGTGTGATATACAGTATGTTGGTGATTATATAGTCTTATTCTGCAGGGTGTGATATGCAGTATGTTAATGATTATATAGTCTAATTCTGCAGGGTGTGATATACAGTATGTTGGTGATTATATAGTCTTATTCTGCAGGGTGTGATATACAGTATGTTGGTGATTATATAGTCTTATTCTGCAGGGTGTGATATACAGTATGTTAATGATTATATAGTCTAATTCTGCAGGGTGTGATATACAGTATGTTAATGATTATATAGTCTAATTCTGCAGGGTGTGATATACAGTATGTTGGTGATTATATAGTCTTATTCTGCAGGGTGTGATATGCAGTATGTTGGTGATTATATAGTCTTATTCTGCAGGGTGTGATATACAGTATGTTGGTGATTATATAGTCTTAGTCGGCAGGGTGTGGCTTGTTACTACAACATGTGACTGTAGTCTGTTTGTCTGTGTATATATCTGTGTGTGTGTGTCTGTCTGTCTGTCTGTCTGTCTGTCTGTCTGTCTGTCTGTCTGTCTGTCTGTCTGCGTGCGTGCGTGCGTGCATGCAAGACTCTCCTGTCTAACTCCCTCTGAGTTTGATTATCTGTGTTCATCCGCGTGTCTCCACCCTATTCACCTGAATAAGCTGTCACTAAGGAATGCTGTCCCCTGTATTTACCTGAATCAGCTGTCACTAAGGAATGCTGTCCCCTGTATTTACCTGAATCAGCTGTCACTAAGGAATGCTGTCCCCTGTATTTACCTGAATCAGCTGTCACTAAGGAATGCTGTCTCCTCTATTCACCTGAATCAGCTGTCACTAAGGAATGCTGTCTCCTCTATTCACCTGAATCAGCTATCACTAAGGAATGCTGTCTCCTCTATTCACCTGAATCAGCTGTCACTAAGGAATGCTGTCTCCTCTATTCACCTGAATCAGCTGTCACTAAGGAATGATGTCTCCTCTATTCACCTGAATCAGCTATCACTAAGGAATGCTGTCTCCTCTATTCACCTGAATCAGCTGTCACTAAGGAATGCTGTCTCCTCTATTCACCTGAATCAGCTGTCACTAAGGAATGCTGTCTCCTCTATTCACCTGAATCAGCTATCACTAAGGAATGCTGTCTCCTCTCTTCACCTGAATCAGCTGTCACTAAGGAATGCTGTCTCCTCTATTCACCTGAAGCAACAAAGGGGCCCTCTCATGGGCTAGGACCTGTGGTGGTGGTGGTGTTGTGTGTTTGTGTGGGTGTGCATGTACGTGCTTGCCTGCGACGGGGGGCTTCACCGTTGTGCCTCTCCAGTTAAATGATCCTGTGGACAATACAGAGGCCTGGTAGACTGACACCTCCATTGACTGTGTGTCAGCAGCATTGTGAGGAGGCTGATTTAAATAGCTAAAATAGATTCACCAAGAGGCCAACAATAGAGGGGACAATCCCTCTGTGTGAGAACTGGAGAGGAGAAAGAGGGGGACAGGGTGGATGAGAGCAGCATGGAGATTTGAAAGGTTTATTCTGGAGCTAGACTAAAGGAATGCTGGATGGGTCAGAGGATTGAGATACAGTATTTGCTGTATTTTAGGTCAAATATACAAATAAACAGTGAGTACTATCCTAGTTGTCACAACCATGTACAAACTAATTTATGTCTCAGACAACAGTGTTTTCATTAATGTCCCTGTAAAAGTGTTTGTTTAAGTATTTCCAATGCATCCAAAAACAGCTGAGGTCAAATTACCTCAAGTGACTTTGAGTTAGAGAACAATGATTCCGTCATGTGAGTCTTTCAGTTGGACTGTTCTGGTATATGTAAGGGAAAATCAACGAGGGGCTATGCGTTCTATGTAAAATAATGAACAACACACTAACGGAGTGGAACTGGCCTCCCACAGAATTGCATTATTTTCCAGAGAACGCATAGAGCCTGGAGTTGATTATCCCTTTTATACCATATGGCTATAATTGAACTCATTTGCCACTAGAAATGTGTTCTTTTGCGGGTAGAAATGTGTTCAACATCCAGTAGCTAGTAAGTTTACAAGATAGCTACAGTAGTTGCCGTGGTAACCAAACAAATAGACTTGCTAGTTTAGCTAACCAAACCATCATCAGTCCTAGCTTGCTATTAAGAAAATCAATTCAACAATGCCATTAATGTTTTCAATTCAACTTTTGCTTTCAAAAGCAGCTCAAACATAAAGCATGTAAGAATTAACTATAGCCATTGAATTCTACCGAGCAAATATACCGTGCGTTATGTAAGGGATAAACACCAACGTTCTGTACATTACTTGGAAATAATGGATGACGCAGCGGGACAAGGCAGAGACGAGTCCCTATGCGAGTTCATTTTTCCAAGGTAATGTAGAAAAAGGAGTCGTGTTGTGCGTTGCAAAAATACATACGTTATTCAATTATTGCTCACGCGTGCCAACGAGCGTCTGCGTTGCCAGGAGATAAAATAGAAGTTGGTTCCATTTGTGATAGTGATCGCGCTACAAGTCCTGCCTCTCCAATCTTCTCATTGGTTTTTATAAGCATATACCCACGTGGGTGATTGAAAGATGAACTGTTCGGCTATGGTAATGCACTTTATTATGAAAGTTAGTTGCCAATCGCCATATAAAGTCCCAAAGAAGAAAAAGAAGCCTGAATGAAAGAGGAGAGATGACTAGAAACGATTCGGTTGACCGTTTTATCTGTGGATTAATTGTCGGAGTAGAGGACCTTGTGCATTTCAGGTAAAATAACAAACCAATGTTCATATACCAGGACAAATTAGCTAGCAACAGCAAGCTAGCTAGCTAAATTACCATACATGTCTAACGCTTTTCGGCCTGTCCCCAAATTGATATAATTGGTTCAGTTTGTTTTGATATTTCTACCTGCGTGTCGTGATCGCGTCTGGTGTGGGGGGACAAAATCAACTTGCGCGCGATGGGGGTTTGGGCACGGTGTTATACCACAGTTGTCAAATAAAATAATATGAACGCATACATTTACTGGTATAGATGCGTTTTTTGTTGATATTTTCACTTTCTTAAGCAAATTCATACGTTGTCATGTTTTGGTTGCTAAAGACGTGACCCAGTAGTTTGTTTGATTAGACGCGGCCCAGTAATTTCATTATATTCCATTACCATGCTCGCTGGCAATGTTTTTAATCCCTTGCTTGCTAGCTAGCCAGCTAGTTACGGCTAACACAGTCACGTGTTAGCCAGAATAACAGCAAAGTAGCTGTATTCTATTTACATTCACTTGGATACATCCATAACAATGAGCTGATAATGCCAGATTTTACCTGGCATAGCTAGAAAACTTTGCCCTGTCAGGACACTACACTGTTCATTATGAGGAGATCACATTGCACTAGGCTAAAAGCTAGCTAAATAGTTTGGTGCTAGCAAACCTGCCAATATGACAACCGAATTCAAAAATATTAGTGGCTGAAAACAGCTGGTAAAACTAGAAACGTGGAAGGATTTGCCATAGCGCCACTTGCATCGTGACTGCAGCAGCAGGGACCAGAGAAAGTAACGTTCACCACTCACCACGTTAGCTCATCAGATGCTCCAAAAAGATGTCTCTGCAAAAACAAATCAATGCTAGCTAGTTTTTTCCTCATTGGACCTGTATTTACAATGTATCCAATTTCAGATTGTGTGATTTTTGGTTTAGCTTTCTGTAACTTTGTAGCAAGTCCGGTCTGCATGTGTAGGCACCTATTATTGCGTAATGATTGCAAGGTGTCCTGATATCTTTTCCAATTGTCCCGTTTTAATGTCCATTCTAGAATGCCCTTCAAGCTAATCAGAAACAAGTATTCAACAATGCCATGGTATAAACAGTAATAATGTTTACTTAATGTCAGTCTTTCAGTAGGACTGTTCTGGTCAATGTTTTCAATCCAGCCTGAAATACAGTCATACTGATTATTTCATGTCAGTCTTTCAGTAGAAAGTTCTGGTATTCGCCTTCGAACGTGATTGTGTTTGCGTTTCCATTTCACAACTTCCATCAATGCTAGCGAATTATCTCAGAGCGGTGGCTAGCTAAAAATAAAAATTAAAACATCTTTAAAAAATAAACAAAAACAAAACATGGCTCACATTTGGGAACACACACAAATGGCTCTTCGGAGGTCGGATGGTAAAAGGATTGGTATTTTTGAAGGCCGATGTTCAGCCCAGCCAATCAACAACCGATCAGTAGAGACGGCTGGAAGCGCTTGCATAGCTGACCTTGGAAAGTCATGCAGCCTCAATGTTGTGGAAGGTAGGCTAATAAGCAAAGTCACTTGCATTTCTATGTCTAACATTACTTAACATAAGCGATTACAGCGTTCAAGCAGCCTACATGTGTTGTGGTGACAGTTACTATAATACCTAGGCTTACATTATGATAGTGATCATACATATCATCTGAGAAATCTCCACATTACTTGGTCTTGTAATTGATTTTTATAGCCTGTTTTCTTCGTTCCTTTTATAGATGAAAGTGGGCAATACTGCCTTATCTAGACACAGACTGATAAAATAGTCAGGCTTAACATAGCAGTTAGACCAAACGTTTTGTTGGATGAAAGCTGAATTGAGAATGTCATGATTTATTGGTTATGTTAACATGTGTATTTGTGAAATCATCAGAACTGCTGTATTAATGTGGGGAATCTAAGTATCCTGTCAAATCTCATGTTGGTGAAGCAAGGTAGGTTTATGGAGTGAGTACATGTGAGTAGGGTATAAAATATATTTAAACATGTCAGTGTCACATGTATTTCTTTAGTATTATTGTTGTTCTGGGTGAATAAGGTTTGTAAAAAATATCGTTCTGGTTGGGTGTAATGCCTAAAGTATCGTAAGTAGAAGTGGTATCATCTCATTGGGAAGAATAGCAAGATATGTTTATGATGAAACGTGCCTATTTTTATTAAGTTGATCGCATAGTCCTCAGTCACACAATTGTTAATAATGGAATTTTCTCTGAATGTCTTTTTGTGTAACAGACATTCTATCCCAGGTGCAGAATGCAGTGTCCAGTGGGCTAGCTGGCATAGCCTGCACAGATGAGCAGCGACAATGAAATGCAGGGACTCTGAAGAACCTTGAGCCAAAGCGGTTAAACAGCATTGACTTCACACACAGGCCAGTGACCAATATGCAGAAAAGTGTCCAGAAAGTCCACCCCTGCCTCCCACTCCTGCATTCCACTCACAGGAGGAAGGGAATAGGAGCCTGAGACACCTGGATCTGCCTGTGTGGAGTCTATAAGTGTGTTAATGCTGAACTGACAATAATATCACTTTACACACATGCTGCCATTTATTGTTGAGCAGCTCTGTAGAACTATGTAGTCAGATGTCTCTCCTGTTTGCAGTTACTATTAACACATTAAAAAGCCAGATTTAATGCATCAACAGTCACAGTTTTGTGGAAATTGTTTTTACGGCTTAGATTTTTATTAATAAGTTGAGTTGTTATAGAATGAATTGAAATGTATTAATCGTAACTTTGACAACTTTTATTCATATTGGGAAATTGACCCTGTGAATGACATTTGACTGGTCAGTTCATTCATCTTCATGATTCAAGTTCTATTGGTCACATACACATGTTTAGCAGTTGTTAATGCGGGTATAGCGAAATGCTTGTGCTTCTATCTCCGACAGTGCAGTAATATCTAACAAGTAATATCTAACAACTACACAACATATACCCAATACACACAACTCTAAGAAGGAATGAATTAGGACTCAAGTAATCCATACATACAAAGAAACCAAAACAAATAAGTTCAGAAATTAAGTTATGTGTAATAATGTGAAATGACACAGGGAAAAAGTATTGAACACACTTACTGATATTTATTTAATACTTTGTACAAAAGCCTTTGTTGGTAATGACAGCTTCAAGACGCCTCCTGTATGGAGAAACTAGTCGCATGCATTGCTCTGGTGTGATTTTGGCCCATTCTTCCACACAAACAGTTTTCAAATCTTGAAGGTTCCGTGAGCCTCTTCTATGAATCTTGATCTTCAGTTCTTTCCATAGATTTTCAATGGGATTTAAGTCAGGTGATTGGCTGGGCCATTCTAGCAGCTTTATTTTCTTTCTTTGAAACCAATTGAGAGTTTCCTTGGCTGTGTGTTTGGGATCATTGTCTTGCTGAAATGTCCACCCTCGTTTCATCTTCATCATCCTGGTAGATGGCAGCAGATTTTTGTCAAGAATGTCTCGGTAAATTTGCCCATTCATCCTTCCTTCAATTATGTGAAGTTTGCCAGTACCATTTGCTGAAAAGCAGCCCCACACCATGATGTTCCCACCTCCAAACTTCACTGTTGGTGGTATGGTGTTTTTAGGGTGATGTGCAGTGCAATTCCTCCTCCAAACATGGTGTGCATTATGACATCCAAACAGTTCAATTTGCTCTCATCTGACCACACTATATTCTCCCAGTATTTCACTGGCTTTTCCAAATGTTGTGCAGCAAACTTTAAACGAGCTTCAACAATTATTATTTCATGTCAATAGCACCTTTGGAAATATATTTACTGAGAAAAATGGTGACGTGTTCAATACTTATTTCACCCGCTGTATATGGATGAGCAGCATGGACTAAGATACAGTAGAATAGTATAGAATACAGTATATACATATGAGATGAGTAAGGCCAAATATGTAAACATTATTAATGTGACTAGTGTTCCAGTTTTTAGTGTCCAGTGATTTCTAATCAGTGTTTATAGGCAGCCACCTCTGGTGTGTTAGTGATGGCTGTTTAACTGTCTGATGGCCTTGAGATAGAAGCAGTTTTTCAGTCTCTGTCCTAGCTTTGATGCACCTGTACTGACTTCTCCTTCTGGATAATAGCAGGTTACACAGGGCAGCACAGATTCAAAGTATTTTGTCCATTTTAGATGAGAGGTTGATTGGCAGTCTGTGAGATGATTCTAAACCGTTTGAGCCTTTGAATTACACATTCCACATGAACCCTCGCGCTAGCTATCCGTCTTGTACATCCTGACAGCTGTGCACCTCTTTTTGTGAAGGCTGGAATTGTTCATTTGACCTTCCTCTCGTGTATCAGATCACGGATTGTGAAGCCCCGGTCAGCCATGACCTCATCACCTGGACAGAGGTACTCCAGGAACCCAGAATCCGATGTTATATATTTGCTGCCTCTGTAAAAGGGGTAGAAGATGTTCCACCAGGATAGATGTTATATATTTGCTGCCTTTGTAGAGGGGTAGAAGATGTTCCACCAGGGTAGATGTTATATATTTGCTGTCTTTGTTGAGGGGTAGAAGATGTTCCACCAGGGTAGATGTTATATATTTGCTGTCTTTGTTGAGGGGTAGAAGATGTTCCACCAGGGTAGAAAAGGCAGCAAGAGACAAGCCTGTATGCAGCGACAGAGGGCTTCGTTCCTCAGCAGGTTTTGTAGAGAGTTGCTGCTGGGCACTGTGTCCCTGCCTCACAGGTGGTGGGCTTTACATGATCACCTGAGCTGTAGTTTGGATCACTTAGAGATGGGTCTTCCCATTGGGTTTGGGCATCCTTCTCTGAAGGCATATCCATTCCTTCTCTGTGTTGGCCAATCCCCATTTTCAATTTGGTGAACACTTGAGCCTGTTGTATCATCTGTTAAGAAATCAGTATGGCTTGTTAAACAAGTCAATGGACAATTAATAACAAAACCATACAATAAAACACCATACTGCATGGACGCTCCTAATAATATTTAATAATCATAATAGTTAAGTATATATACTAATAGATTTTTTTATTGAGTTGTAGAGGAAATAAATTGTGCTATTATGAGACTTTGCTTCGATACAAGAGCAAGAGTGAGAAACAAAATGAGAGCAGACAAACTGCTCAAGCATTTGTCTTACATGTCACTGATGACTGCCGAACCAACACCAAACGCTTCTTCATGAAATTTCCCCCTCGGGGGATCAATAAAGTACCTATCTATCTATCTATCTATCTATCTATCTATCTATCTATCTATCTATCTATCTATCTATCTATCTATCTATCTATCTATCTATCTATCTATCTATCTATCTATCTATCTATCTATCGATCTATCTATCTATCTATCTTCATGAGTGGAGAATCATAGCCAAGCCATTTCTCTGGGTAAGGATGCTCCACTGTAGGCTTCTTGTCAAAAAAGTGGTAGGAGCACACAAAGGGAAGTTTTGGGGGTTTCTTTAGGTTCAGTGATTTGAGCCAGAGCCGCAAAGACTGCGTCTTTAGGTGGTGGATGCAGGTCGTATGGGGCTCCACAGGTAATGTTACATTCAAATCGACATAGAGGTTGGTGTTCAAAACATTGCTGTTGTAAAAACTGCCTCCTCTTCATCCAATTATTGTGACAGTCTCGTACTGAACATATAATGCTTGTCATGTTGATCGATTTTAGGATTTTGTGCAGTTCTGTCAGTGTAAAACTATCAAACTCTCAACTAAATATACCACTTTTGCATGCGCCAGCGTCGCGCAAATGTTGCCGGAAATAGAAACACAATTGCAACGAACTCGCTGTGACCACTGTGACGTTCCAGAATAAGGAGAATATACAGTCATACTGATTACTTCATATCAGTCTTTTAATAGGACTGTTCTGGTATATACAGTCATACTGATTACCTCATGTCAGTCTTTCAGTAGGACTGTTCATAACAAAAATAAGGACCCTGGGATTAAACACCTCAGGGGTGCGTGCTTAGTCCCCTCCTGCACAGCCTGTTCACCCACAACTGCGTGGAAGCTCACGACTCCAACAGCATCATTAAGTTTGCAGGTGACACTATGGTGGTAGGCCTGATCACCGACAACGATGAGACAGCCTACACTCTTAGAAAAAAAGGGTTATACGGATGTCCCCATAGGAGAACCCTTTGAAGAACCCTTTTTGGTTCCAGTCAGAACTATTTTGGAACTATTTTGGAACTCAAAAAGGTTCTGCCTGGAACCAAAAAGGTTCTGCCTGGAACCAAAAAGGGTTATTCAAAGGGTTCTCCTATGTGCCGAAGAACCCTTTTAGGTTATGGATAGCACCTTTACTTCTAAGAGTGTACAGGGAGGAGGTCAGAGACCTGGCAGTGTGATGCCAGGACAACAACCTCTCCCTCAACGTCAGCAAGACAAAGGAGCTGACCGTGGATGACAATGCCTTTTCCACCTCAGGAGGCTGAAAAGATTTGGCATGGGCCCTCAGATCCTCAAAAAGTTCTACAGCTGCACCATTGCGAGCATCTTGACTGGCTCCGTCACCACTTGGCATCCGACCGCTAGGCGCTACAGAGTGTAGTGAGTACGGCCCAGTACATCATTGAGGCCGAGCTCCCTGCCATCCAGGACCTCTATACCAAGCGGTGTCAGAGGAAGGCCCTAAAAATTGACAAGGACTCCAGCCACCCACTGTTCTCTCTGCTACCACATGCCAAAACAGCTAAACAGCTTCTACCCCCAAGCCATAAGACTGGTAAATAGTTAACAAATAGCTAACCGGACTATCTGCATTGACCCTTTTTGCACATATTATTTTGACTCATCACATACGCTGCTGTTACTGTTTATTATCTATCCTGTTGCCTAGTCACTTTATCCCTACTTACAGTTGAAGTCGGAAGTGTACAAACACCTAAACCAAATACATTTAAACTACATTTTTCACAATTCCTGACATTTAATCCTAGTAAAAATTCCCTGTCTTAGGTCAGTTAGATCACCACTTTACTTTAAGAATGTGAAATGTCAGAATAATAGTAGAGATAACTATTTATTTCAGCTTTTATTTCTTTCATCACATTCCCAGTGGGTCAGAAGTTCACATACACTCAATTAGTATTTGGTAGCATTGCCTTTAAATTGTTTAACTTGGGTCAAACGTTTCGGGTAGCCTTCCACAAGCTTCCCACAATAAGTTGGGTGAATTTTGGCCGATTCCTCCTGACAGAACTGGTGTAACTGAGTCGGGTTTCTAGGCCTCCTTGCTCGCACACACTTTTTCTATAGGATTGAGGTCAGGGCTTTGTGATGGCCACTCCAATACCTTGACATTGTTGTCCTTAAGCCATTTTGCCACAACTTTGGAAGTATGCTTGGGGTCATTGTGCATTTGGAAGACCCATTTGCGACCAAGCTTTAACTTCCTGACTGATGTCTTGAAATGTTGCTTCAATATATCCACATAATTTTCCTTCCTCATGATGCCATCTATTTTGTGAAGTGCACCAGTCCCTCCTGCAGCAAAGCACCCCCACAACATGATGCTGCCACCCCGTGCTTCACGGTTGGGATGGTGTTCTTCGGCTTGCAAGCCTCCCCCAAACATAACGATGGTCATTATGGCCAAACAGTTCTATTTTGATGTCAATTTGCCTATCAGAAGCTTCTAAAGCCATGACATAATTTTCTGGAATTTTTCAAGCTGTTTAAAGGCACAGTCAAAATAATCTGTCTGTAAACAATTGTTGGAAGAATTACTTATGTCATGCACAAAGTAGATGTCCAAAACTATAGTGGTTGATAAATGAATTTTAATGACTTCAACCTAAATGTATGTAAACATCCGACTTCAACTGTATATGTACATATCAACTACCCTGAGACATGCCAGCTGAAACATGACATACTGAAGACCCTGAGACATGCCAGCTGAAACATGACATACTAAAGACCCTGAGACATGCCAGCTGAAACATGACATACTAAAGACCCTGAGACATGCCAGCTGAAACATGACATACTAAAGACCCTGAGACATGCCAGCTGAAACATGACATACTGAAGACCCTGAGACATGCCAGCTGAAACATGACATACTAAAGACCCTGAGACATGCCAGCTGAAACATGACATACTAAAGACCCTGAGGCAAAGTAGGAGGCATTGGAGGGTGCCAGTGCATGACAGAGACAATACCAGAGAAGAGAACACAGATACACACACACACACACACACACACACACACACACACACACACACACACACACACACACACACACACACACACACACACACACACACACACACACACACACACACAAACACCTCCAAAACAAGCTACACCAACTGACATATACCAATATTTGCAGTCTTAGACATGAGTGAAGTAGCAACAGAAACCATCACACTTTGGGGCAGAAACATTTGGACCTGGAGAAGTAGGTAACCAAGGATTAAATCACCAGAATAACAAACCAGGGCAGGGAGCCACCAGCTACAGAGAGCCTGATATCTCTTGATCTCCCTCAACTGAAATATAGCAACTACATAGAGAAAGTTGTTCTGTATGGCTCAATCAATTCTAACTGTGTGTGTGTGTGTGTGTGTGTGTGTGTGTGTGTGTGTGTGTGTGTGTGTGTGTGTGTGTGTGTGTGTGTGTGTGTGTGTGTGTGTGTGTGTGTGTGTGTGTGTGTGTGTGTGTGTGTGTGTGTGTCTTTGTGTGTGTGTGTGTGTGTGTGTGCGTGCATGTACGTGAATATGATTAACAGCAGAACATGGCAGATCCGTCTGTCCTATGTCCTCCATGTTAATTCTCATATCAGTCTTTTAATAGGACTGTTCTGGTATATACAGTCATACTGATTACCTCATGTCAGTCTTTCAGTAGGACTGTTCATAACAAAAATAAGGACCCTGGGATTAAACACCTCAGGGGTGCGTGCTTAGTCCCCTCCTGCACAGCCTGTTCACCCACAACTGCGTGGAAGCTCACGACTCCAACAGCATCATTAAGTTTGCAGGTGACACTATGGTGGTAGGCCTGATCACCGACAACGATGAGACAGCCTACACTCTTAGAAAAAAAGGGTTATACGGATGTCCCCATAGGAGAACCCTTTGAAGAACCCTTTTTGGTTCCAGTCAGAACTATTTTGGAACTATTTTGGAACTCAAAAAGGTTCTGCCTGGAACCAAAAAGGTTCTGCCTGGAACCAAAAAGGGTTATTCAAAGGGTTCTCCTATGTGCCGAAGAACCCTTTTAGGTTATGGATAGCACCTTTACTTCTAAGAGTGTACAGGGAGGAGGTCAGAGACCTGGCAGTGTGATGCCAGGACAACAACCTCTCCCTCAACGTCAGCAAGACAAAGGAGCTGACCGTGGATGACAATGCCTTTTCCACCTCAGGAGGCTGAAAAGATTTGGCATGGGCCCTCAGATCCTCAAAAAGTTCTACAGCTGCACCATTGCGAGCATCTTGACTGGCTCCGTCACCACTTGGCATCCGACCGCTAGGCGCTACAGAGTGTAGTGAGTACGGCCCAGTACATCATTGAGGCCGAGCTCCCTGCCATCCAGGACCTCTATACCAAGCGGTGTCAGAGGAAGGCCCTAAAAATTGACAAGGACTCCAGCCACCCACTGTTCTCTCTGCTACCACATGCCAAAACAGCTAAACAGCTTCTACCCCCAAGCCATAAGACTGGTAAATAGTTAACAAATAGCTAACCGGACTATCTGCATTGACCCTTTTTGCACATATTATTTTGACTCATCACATACGCTGCTGTTACTGTTTATTATCTATCCTGTTGCCTAGTCACTTTATCCCTACTTACAGTTGAAGTCGGAAGTGTACAAACACCTAAACCAAATACATTTAAACTACATTTTTCACAATTCCTGACATTTAATCCTAGTAAAAATTCCCTGTCTTAGGTCAGTTAGATCACCACTTTACTTTAAGAATGTGAAATGTCAGAATAATAGTAGAGATAACTATTTATTTCAGCTTTTATTTCTTTCATCACATTCCCAGTGGGTCAGAAGTTCACATACACTCAATTAGTATTTGGTAGCATTGCCTTTAAATTGTTTAACTTGGGTCAAACGTTTCGGGTAGCCTTCCACAAGCTTCCCACAATAAGTTGGGTGAATTTTGGCCGATTCCTCCTGACAGAACTGGTGTAACTGAGTCGGGTTTCTAGGCCTCCTTGCTCGCACACACTTTTTCTATAGGATTGAGGTCAGGGCTTTGTGATGGCCACTCCAATACCTTGACATTGTTGTCCTTAAGCCATTTTGCCACAACTTTGGAAGTATGCTTGGGGTCATTGTGCATTTGGAAGACCCATTTGCGACCAAGCTTTAACTTCCTGACTGATGTCTTGAAATGTTGCTTCAATATATCCACATAATTTTCCTTCCTCATGATGCCATCTATTTTGTGAAGTGCACCAGTCCCTCCTGCAGCAAAGCACCCCCACAACATGATGCTGCCACCCCGTGCTTCACGGTTGGGATGGTGTTCTTCGGCTTGCAAGCCTCCCCCAAACATAACGATGGTCATTATGGCCAAACAGTTCTATTTTGATGTCAATTTGCCTATCAGAAGCTTCTAAAGCCATGACATAATTTTCTGGAATTTTTCAAGCTGTTTAAAGGCACAGTCAAAATAATCTGTCTGTAAACAATTGTTGGAAGAATTACTTATGTCATGCACAAAGTAGATGTCCAAAACTATAGTGGTTGATAAATGAATTTTAATGACTTCAACCTAAATGTATGTAAACATCCGACTTCAACTGTATATGTACATATCAACTACCCTGAGACATGCCAGCTGAAACATGACATACTGAAGACCCTGAGACATGCCAGCTGAAACATGACATACTAAAGACCCTGAGACATGCCAGCTGAAACATGACATACTAAAGACCCTGAGACATGCCAGCTGAAACATGACATACTAAAGACCCTGAGACATGCCAGCTGAAACATGACATACTGAAGACCCTGAGACATGCCAGCTGAAACATGACATACTAAAGACCCTGAGACATGCCAGCTGAAACATGACATACTAAAGACCCTGAGGCAAAGTAGGAGGCATTGGAGGGTGCCAGTGCATGACAGAGACAATACCAGAGAAGAGAACACAGATACACACACACACACACACACACACACACACACACACACACACACACACACACACACACACACACACACACACACACACACACACACACACACACACACACACACACACACAAACACCTCCAAAACAAGCTACACCAACTGACATATACCAATATTTGCAGTCTTAGACATGAGTGAAGTAGCAACAGAAACCATCACACTTTGGGGCAGAAACATTTGGACCTGGAGAAGTAGGTAACCAAGGATTAAATCACCAGAATAACAAACCAGGGCAGGGAGCCACCAGCTACAGAGAGCCTGATATCTCTTGATCTCCCTCAACTGAAATATAGCAACTACATAGAGAAAGTTGTTCTGTATGGCTCAATCAATTCTAACTGTGTGTGTGTGTGTGTGTGTGTGTGTGTGTGTGTGTGTGTGTGTGTGTGTGTGTGTGTGTGTGTGTGTGTGTGTGTGTGTGTGTGTGTGTGTGTGTGTGTGTGTGTGTGTGTGTGTGTGTGTGTGTGTCTTTGTGTGTGTGTGTGTGTGTGTGTGCGTGCATGTACGTGAATATGATTAACAGCAGAACATGGCAGATCCGTCTGTCCTATGTCCTCCATGTTAATTGGAGGCTGGTGAAAAGCTGCTCCTTTATGTCTGCCCCAACAGGTCAGGGTTCATAGGAGGGAGTGGTGAGTTACACTGATCCATTGTCCACAGCAGCCCCACTATATCACCAGGCTATGGGGGACTGGACTAGACAGAGGTAGCTGTTGTATTTAACTTGTTGTTAAGTTAACTAACACTTGTTTTTAAAACATGTTTTTAAAGATGTTTTGTCATAGAGCACATGAAACAAACAACTACATAAGAAACCATATGTTGCTAGTAAATATAACCCTCTTGTGATTAGTGTCATGGACTCTTTAGTGACGACAGAGAGTCATGACGGTTTCATGGCCCTAAGCCCTAGAGGACTACCACTTCCAGCACTAAGCACATATTACCAAGGTAGTCAAAATATCTGTTTCTTAGTGACTAGCCTTCCACATATGGTACTGACCTCATAGCCTATAATGAGGAAAAGTAGGCTACGGGAAACTGTGTTATACACACTATACCATGGTAGTTAGGGCTGTGTTATACACACTATACCATGGTAGTTAGGGCTGTGTTATACACACTATACCATGGTAGTTAGGGCTGTGTTATACACACTATACCATGGTAGTTAGGGCTGTGTTATACACACTATACCGTGGTAGTCAGGGCTGTGTTATACACACTATACCATGGTAGTTAGGGCTGTGTTATACACACTATACCATGGTAGTTAGGGCTGTGTTATACACACTATACCGTGGTAGTCAGGGCTGTGTTATACACACTATACCATGGTAGTTAGGGCTGTGTTATACACACTATACCGTGGTATTTAGGGCTTCGTTATACACACTATATCATGGTAGTCAGTGCTGTGTTATACACACTATACCGTGGTAGTTAGGGCTGTGTTATACACACTATACCATGGTAGTTAGGGCTGTGTTATACACACTATACCGTGGTAGTTAAGGCTGTGTTATACACACTATACCATGGTAGTTAGGGCTGTGTTATACACACTATACCGTGGTAGTTAGGGCTGTGTTATACTCACTATACCATGGTAGTTGGGGCTGTGTTATACACACTATACCATGGTAGTTAGGGCTGTGTTATACACACTATATCATGGTATAGTTAAACATGCAAAAAATGTTTTATCAACTAGCAATAATTGTATCATTTTTTCACCTAAAACTCTGTTACAATGTATAGTGTACATATTCATGGTCCATGTTAATAATAGTCATTCACTCATGCTATGCAATGCCTTTTTATAGCTTTTTGCACTCCAGACTTCTTGTATTTTTATACTTTTGTATATTTAATTTTGGCATTTTGCACCTGTCCTGTGTTTCCGTAGCTGCATGACAAAGAAATGTCCCGTCAGGGATCAATAAAGTATCTATCTATCTATCTATCTATCTATCTATCTATCTATCTATCTATCTATCTATCTATCTATCTATCTATCTATCTATCTATCTATCTATCTATCTATCTATCTATCTATCTATCTATCTATCTATCTATCTACCTATCTAGTTAGGGTATACCATGGTAGTTAGGGGGATGTATACTGTGTTCAATCACCATATCTACTAGTTAGTGAATAATTAGGACTCTTGACTATGGGGATATGTGGTTGTAGAACATGGAACCACGTGGAACTGTGTTTCATGATGTTCTGGGGCTATTAAGGCATTCTCCAACCAGACACCCCTAGAGGATTCAGTGAGGTAGTGGCTCTAACGCCAGGGGGTGAGAGGGGGAGAGGGGGAGGCTGAAGGAGAGATGAATAAAGAGAAAAGAGAGAAGTAGAGACATGTTCATTCTCTGTGTTTCTGGGTCAGAGCCTAATTGATTTGCTGATTAGTCGTCCATCAAGCTGAAACACAACCTGCTGCTTTAAACAGGGAGGGAGGGAGGGAGGGAGGGAGGGAGGAATGGAGGGAGGGCGGCAGGGAGGGAGGGAGGGAGGGACGGTGCTCAATATGTTGCTTTTTACAATGAGAGCAATAATTCTGGTAATAACAATAAACATATTCTATTAATATTATTAAAATTAGTATGATAAAAAATACTTGTTCAGTCTAAATAGGGTCGGTCACTTGAAAAAACTCTTCAAGCCCCAGTCTATAAAACCAATAAATATAATAACAGTACCTGGAATATTATACAGCTGTAGAAATTATTAACAAAATTATACATTTTGTCAGAGATGATTTAATGTGCTTGTCTTTTGTTTCTATAACAGGCAATTGAAAATACATAGTAATGTATCTTTACAGTAATTAAATAATGTAAATTGTTCTGTTTAATTTAGGGTATAGTCATCAATTGGGAACAAATCAGATTTCCGTTGAGCATAAACAACATACACAAGAAGTGTCAGGGGAGAATATATTATGAATCCCATCAGGGAATATCCATGCATTCATTATGTAGGATAGAGATGGGTTTTCATGCAGTGTATACATAGACATTATCACCGCAATGATCTCTTCAGCAGTACAATACAGACCTGATTTCCAAAATAACATCATTATCCCTGAGGAGGATGGAAACCACATCTATCGGCAGCTTTAAAGATTGAAAGACAACCAGAAAAGAAGGGGGTGTGTGTTAATATTGCTGTGGTACATCTGGATGTTTTTAAATTTGGTATTTATTTATTGAACCTTTATTTTATCTCATTGTAACGGAATGTGCAACACACTGTGGTCCAGTTGAATGTTGTGATAAATACAACTTCATTAAAGACAACAAGAAATAGCTCTACTGTTCTCAATGACATTCTGGATGGAGATCTGGCATCTTTCAAGATGAGATTTAAACCACAGTGACCTCTGGATTTCCCCTGTTGTGTTTCAACAGCGTTACTAATAACTGGGCTTCTTCCTGCCTAGAGTTTAGGTTGAATGTGACGGCTTTGGCTTTAGCAAAACTAACTACAAGACTGAACACAAATATGTCTTAACCATGACTGACAGATAAGATGGGTACTGGCTTGGTTTGTGGACTAGGTGTTAACTTAACAGCTTGTTGACTTTTTCCAGGTTTGTGGTTGTGTGATTTTAGAAGTGGCTTGAAGAGACTTCACCCGTGCGACGCGTGAGTTGGCATGTCGTTAGCATTAGCTACTTAGCCCTAGGCTGTTTTGGTATGCATGTAGCAGCAGGAGAGGCTTAGGCATACACAATACACACACACACCTCACTGATAGATGGGGGTAGAGAGTAGAGACATACTTCATACCGACAGATACACGTTATTGCAGCTGATGACAAATTAATCCCTGTTCAAGTTTGTCCCTGTCAGAAACATGATCTATTCAGACTATCTTCTCTGCCATTTTACTGGACTAGTATTAGTCTTCTAAGCTTCCTTCTCCTGTGGCTGTTTAAGCTTCCTATCAAAACAACCATCTCTCGCTCTCTCTCTCTCGGTCTTGACAACTCTGTCCTCTCTCTCTCCCACTCTATCTTTCTCTCTCTCTCTCTCTCTCTCTCTCTATCTTTCTCTCTCTCTCCCTCTCTCTCTCTCGCTCTCTGTCTTGACATCTCTCTCTCTCTCTGTCTGTCTCTCTCTCTCTCAATTCAATTCAATTTAATTTAAATTTAAGGGCTTTATTGGCATGGGAAACATGTTTACAATGCCAACGCAAGTGAAATAGATAATAAACAAAAGCGAAATAAACATACATTACACTCAACGACTGGGCCCCACTCACTCTGTCCACCACCTCGCTGGTCGTTGATCGCTCCCCATAGGGCCCCACTCACTCTGTCCACCACCTCGCTGGTCGTTGATCGCTCCCCATAGGGCCCCACTCACTCTGTCCACCACCTCGCTGGTCGTTGATCGCTCCCCATAGGGCCCCACTCACTCTGTCCACCACCTCGCTGGTCGTTGATCGCTCCCCATAGGGCTCCACTCACTCTGTCCACCACCTCGCTGGTCGTTGATCGCTCCCCATAGGGCCCCACTCACTCTGTCCACCACCTCGCTGGTCGTTGATCGCTCCCCATAGGGCCCCACTCACTCTGTCCACACACACACACTATCCACCGGTCCAGCAGGCTAGGCCAAGGAGAAGCCCCATCCATTTGCAATTACGATAAATAATTCCACAAAATGGGGCCTTCATTGAATAATGGAGTTCCAGGAGTTCACTAGACATTGTGACATCACTCACAGCTAAATGTCTTTCAGCAGCTTTGTAAAAACAACAAGATGAAAAACACACACAGCTGGTCCATGTTAATAAACTGACACACACAGCTGGTGCATGTTAATAAACGGACACACACAGCTGGTCCATGTTAATAAACAGACACACACAGCTGGTCCATGTTAATAAACAGACACACACAGCTGGTCCATGTTAATTAACAGACACACACAACTGGTCCATGTTAATTAACAGTGTGACACTGTGTAGTCTGTTGTGTCTGTTCGCAATCTGCTTACAGTACCACACCAAAGATGGCATTGATGTGAAACCTACATAAAGCCAGAAGTTGATGAGTTTAAATTATGTATACATATAATTAAAAACACTCCTCTTTTGGCCTCTTTAGTGTTTAGTCATAATCGGGGACTACAAATGTAAATGAGCTGTTAGCTAAATCTGGTTCAAAGCATAATTTCTCAGTGTTCTGAGACGTATGTTTTTCTTGTACAACGTCCCCATCCAAATAATAAACCTGAAATAAATCAAATAAATAATAACATGGTCAGAATAGTAGGGTGTGTGACTAAGGATATAGGTAAACAAAAAGCAGCTAGGTCTGTCATAACAAGTGGCTTTAATATGGCCTTGACACCCTAACAGCAACCCTGCCAGACTGGGCTAGGACATATCTTTAATACCCAAGATTTGCTCATCAGACTGAAAATGACTAAGCTTCATGTATTAAACATCACAGGAATGGAGTGGCCTTGCATTTCAGATGAGGACCGAGTGTATATGCCGTACGCCCAGCTTCTTAGGTAGGCTGTTACGAAACAGACCAACACCCGGAATCATCCGTTTATAGAGCCAAACATCTACACCAGCCAGCCCATCATGGTTAATAAATTATAAGGAAATAGGCTTTTCTAACGCTAGGCTATGGCTGTGTTCCAAATGGCACCATATTCCCATAGTGCAGTACTTTTGACCAGAGCCCTATAGGATTTGATATCTTTGTGCACTATATATAGGGATAGGGTGCCATTTGAGATTCAGCTTAGATCTCAGGGTTAAGACATTCCTGGATGATATCGAGCTGCTTCTTTCCTAAAACTGTCTTTTGGGAATCCAGCGTTGTATGACAGAAGAAGTTAGGTAATTCACTGGCTGCAGGTGGAGTAGGCTTTGGAGCAGCGGCCTCATGCCCATTGAAACATATTTACAGGTATACTTAAAATGAAGAGGGGAGTGGGGTTTTTTTTTTCACACAGAGGAAATTCAAAGATATCGAATCTGATCATCTTCTCAAAACAAAAATAGGTGCATGAAGCCTCTGCTTTGGAGTGAGTTTGCTTTTACACACTGTCTGCTGATAGAAGCTCACAGTGTAGCATAATGTGTAAGCTGCTAATTGAGAGATGCAGTAGACTGGGGAATGGTTGTGGGGTGTTTTCATTTCGCTTCCCTCACAGAGCTCTGGTCCTGTGGCTTGCGTCATGAATAAATGGAATATCCTCTTACTTACTAAATGACTAAATAGTTCTACCGTGTCACGCAACTGTGGTGGGCTTTTCCAACACGCTGAACACGCTTCACAGAGCCGCGCTTCCTGGAAGCAACCTCTGAATGCAAACATTGAGTTCAACAGAATCTTATCAGGTAATTTAGTCTCTGTAAATGGGAAAGAAATGAACCTTCGGGATTAAAGTTTAGCCTTAAGCGGTGAAAGCAGGCTCATGTATGTACATACCTGTACAAGTAATGGAAGAACCCTGAGCTGAAGAACATAGAGCAAGCCTACCTCAATAGTCAGAACATCAGAACATCTTTCTGATTTATAGCCTTGATGTTCTGAGAGGCACAAAGCATCATGTACTGGGAGGAAAGAACAGATAACATCTATATCTACCTCTATGGTCAGAGAGGTACTTTTGACATTATGTTGAGCTGTCCATGTTCTGAGAGGCACAAAGAATGCTGTGCTGTCAGGAGGAACATACAGAATACAGAATATCTCCTATCTCCTATTGTTCAGCCAGAAAGAACACAGAATATCTCCTATTTCCTATTGTTCAGTCAGAAAGAACACAGAATATCTCCCATCTCCTATTGTTCAGTCAGAAAGAACACAGAATATCTCCAATCTTCTATTGTTCAGCCAGAAAGAACACAGAATATCTCCCATCTCCTATTGTTCAGTCAGAAAGAACACAGAATATCTCCTATCTCCTATTGTTCAGTCAGAAAGAACACAGAATATCTCCCATCTCCTATTGTTCAGTCAGAAAGAACACAGAATATCTCCAATCTTCTATTGTTCAGCCAGAAAGAACACAGAATATCTCCCATCTCCTATTGTTCAGTCAGAAAGAACACAGAATATCTCCTATCTCCTATTGTTCAGCCAGAAAGAACACAGAATATCTCCAATCTGATATTGTTCAGACGGTATGCAGATCAGCCAAGCGGACCAAGACACAAACACACTATTTGGAGTTAGGAGAATTTCCATGTTGCCATTCCAAATCTGGAGGTTTATCATATAAATATTTGATCAGACATCCATTAATTTAGTTGTTATCATGCCTTATGTATAGTTGTGCCTCTTATAAACCCTCTACCCTGCCCTAACCATACTTTGAGTTTAGTTGGTATTCAGTGAAATCTAAAACTGCTTGGGATAAACACTTCAGACGTCTCTATTCTCTCTATTCTTCATTGGGCGAGGGTTGAGAAAGGCTGCGTCCCAAAATGCACTCTATTCCCTATGGGCCTTGGTCAAAAGTAGTGCACTATATAGGGAATAGGGTGCAGTCTCTAGACTAGGGCCGTTCAGCAAGATATTATTTATATAATTAGCTGCAGTAGGCTGGGATTCGAGTCTGACATAACAATTTAGGGAAACTCTCCCGGTGAACGTGTTTATGGTTGGGTAATGTAAATCTGTTTAATTTGTGTTTATAAGTCTAGGTAAAGCAGCTCTATTTAATGTCAAAGTGTTTAAAGGATAGGTAATGTAGCTCTGTTTTATGTCAAAGTGTTTATAGTGGTGGGTAACGTAGCTCTATTTTATATTAGTGTTTATAGTGCTGGGTAACGCAGCTCTTTTTAATGTCAAAGTGTTTATAGTGCTGGGTAACGTAGCTCTATTTTATGTCAAAATTGTTATAGTGCTGGGTAATGTAGCTCTATTTTATGTTAGTGTTTATAGTGCTGTGTAACGTAGCTCTATTTTATGTTAAAGTGTTTATATTGTAGGGTAACGTAGCTCTATTTAATGTCAAATTGTTTATAGTGCTTGGTAACGTAGCTCTATTTTATGTCAATATGTTTATAGTGCCGTGTAACGTAGCTCTATTTTATGTTAAAGTGTTTATATTGTAAGGTAACGTAGCTCTATTTTATGTCAAAGTGTTTAATAGTGCTGGGTAACGTAGCTCTATTTTATGTGAGTGTTTATAATGTTGGGTAACGTAGCTCTATTTTATGTCAAAGAGTTTATAGTGCTGGGTAACGTAGCACTATTTTATGTCAAAATGTTTATTGTGCTGGGTAACGTAGCTCTATTTTATGTCAAAATGTTTATAGTGCTCGGTAACATAGCTCTATTTTATGTTAGTGTTTATAGTGCTGGGTAACATAGCTCTATTTTATGTCAAAGTGTTTATAGTGCTGGGTAATGTAGCTCTATTCCAGGTGAATGTGTTTATAGGGCTGGATAAAACAGGCTTTCTCAGGCCCCTGCAGCTGTCTATAATTACAGTCTGGTTGCTTCCCTCTGTTCTAGTAGGTTCAAACCCACCGCCGCCCCTCCTGCTCTGAACGTAGCCTTTTACACCCTTCCTGAGAATAACCATTAGTCATGTAATCATGTTAGTAATGCATAATGCAGATTCCTTACTGACTTTTTAGAAGGCTGGGGGTTCTGACTCAAAGGCATCTACAGTACATCAAGCATCAACCAAAATGTGACATCTATCAGTGTCAACCCACCACCCCATGCACACACATACTAAGGGTAGAAATTAAAAAGACAAAAAAATAAAACATGCTGGTTTTAACCTCCTCCTGACCCGTAAGATAACACAATGAGAGAGGAGAGGAGAGGAGAGGAGAGGAGAGGAGAGGAGAGGAGAGGAGAGGAGAGGAGAGGAGAGGAGAGGAGAGGAGAGGAGAGGAGAGGAGAGGAGAGGAGAGGAGAGGAGAGGAGGGGAGGGGAGGGGAGGGGAGGGGAGGGGAGGGGAGGGGAGAGGAGAGAGAGGAGAGGAGAGGAGAGGAGAGGAGAGGAGAGGAGAGGAGAGGAGAGGAGAGGAGAGGAGAGGAGAGGAGAGGAGAGGAGAGGAGAGGAGAGGAGAGGAGAGGAGAGGAGAGGAGAGGAGGAGTAGGGCAGGGTTACATCAACCCCAGTGATACGCCTTGCATTGGGTTCCTGCTGGTTAATTAGGCTGTGTTGTTTTCCATAGGCCTGCTAGCCCTGGCCTATTCTACACTGATGGAGGATAATCTTCCCTTTGACGGGGGGAAGGCAAGCGTGGCAGGTTTAATCACACACACACACACACACACACGGGGGAAGACAAGCGTGGCGAGGTTTAATCAGGGGGCTGAAGTGGGGCGGAAAACACCTGTTCAGGGCACAGGTGTACGCTCCAACACATGGCAGCACTCTCTCTTTTCATCTCTCTCTTTTCCTTCCCCACTTGGCAAAAACTGATTGAATAAACATTGTTTCCATGTCCTTTCAACCCCAAAAAATATATGTGATGACGTTGGATCAACATAGAAAACAAATTGGATTTACAAAAAGTAATCAACATAAGGGCATTTCGTCTTTTTTTTCACCTAAATCCAAAGACATGGTGAAATGTTTTGTTGACTTCACGTTGAATTCACGTGAGTTGACAACTGACGTCTGTGCTTAGTGGGTCTCTCTTTCTCTCTCATGCTCTGTCTCAATCTCCCCATTTTTCTTCCATACATTCACTCCGTCTCACTCCTTTTTTCATCTCTCTTTCTTCTGTCTCTTTCACCCCAGCTGTTGTTTCCAAACACACTCATCTGTTTACATCTCTACTCTCTCTCTCTTCCTCCTCTCCCCATCCCTCCTATCTTCTCCTGTACCTCTCCCCTCATCCCTCTCTCTCTCTCTTCCTCCTCTCCCCACCCTACCCCATCCCTCAAATCTTCTCCTGTACCTCTCCCCTCATCCCCCTCTCTTTCTCTTTCTGACTGGCTGTCATCAACTCGCCCAGAACCTGGGGCCTCGAGGCCTGCCTGTACAGATGAGTGCTGAGATCAGCCTGCAAGATTAAAAACAATCTTAGGGTACGTCCTAAATAGGGCCCTGGTCAAAAATAATGCACTATTTTTGCTGTGTGTCTTGCTCTGCACTAAGGGAAACAGGCTGTGTGTCTTACTCTGCACTAAGGGAAGCAGGCTGTGTGTCTTGCTCTGCACTAAGGGAAGCAGGCTGTGTGTCTTGCTCTGCACTAAGGGAAGCAGGCTGTGTGTCTTGCTCTGCACAAAGGGAAACAGGCTGTGTGTCTTGCTCTGCACTAAGTGAAGCAGGCTGTGTGTCTTGCTCTGCACTAAGGGAAGCAGGCTGTGTGTCTTGCTCCGCACTAAAGGAAGCAGGCTGTGTGTCTTGCTCTGCACTAAAGGAAACAAGCTGTGTGTCTTGCTCTGCAATAAGGGAATCAGGCTGTGTGTCTTGCTCTGCACTAAGGGAAGCAGGCTGTGTGTCTTGCTCTGCACTAAAGGAAGCAGGCTGTGTGTCTTGCTCTGCACTAAAGGTAGCAGTGTGCGGTTAATAGGGTTATGGCGTTTCTGATGCATGAACCAGCGTGTCTGGTTCTTGTCAAGACCATGCCACCAAAGTCAATTTGCTCGGGCCTGAACAGAATGTAATATTTCTGTAATCAGATAAACACGGAAATTACGTAGGTTGGACTGTATTGATACGAAGGGAAATAATTCAACTTGGGGCCAGAAATAATTTCACTCGCCGTGCATTACAAAAAAAAAAACAGTATAAACCACTGCTCTCTGTCTCACCCCTCTCCCCCCTCTCCCCCTCCGGGGTTTTACAGAGCTGGAAGGAGATAAGGCTGAAACCAGGAGCGGATGAGATTCCATTTATCTGTCTCTGTTTTTCATCCAGTCCTTTCAGCATGTTATGATGCTCCTCTCACCCCAGATACACTATAACATCTTCATCATCACCCCAGATACACTATAACATCTTCATCATCACCCCAGATACACTATAACATCTTCATCATCACCCCAGATACACTACAACATTTTCATCATCACCCCAGATACACTATAACATCTTCATCATCACCCCAGATACACTACAGCATCTTCATCATCACCCCAGATACACTACCACATTTTCATCATCACCCCAGATACACTACATTTTCA
Organism: Thymallus thymallus; assembly: GCA_023634145.1. NCBI lineage: Eukaryota > Metazoa > Chordata > Actinopteri > Salmoniformes > Salmonidae > Thymallus > Thymallus thymallus. The sequence continues at coordinate 5,484,207 of CM042389.1, forward strand.
TCATCACCCCAGATACACTACAACATCTTCATCATCACACCAGATACACTAAAACATAGAGTGTTATGACTCTACAACAACGTCATACATTCCTGGCTATGCAGTATGGGGGAGAGAGAATCTCAGAACAGGACAAAGAGACTCTCACTCCAGATACTCCTACCTCCAACTATTGGAGAATTAAACAATATTTCTCATTCTGAGAATGTGGAGACTGTCAATGGAAAAGCCAGCTATAACCCGATCCACTCAGTGTCACTGTGGTGACCTCATAAAGGACAGCACAGCCACATTACCCTAACTCTGTCATTACAGGTCCCTCAATTATGAGGCTTGCATCTGAAATATTATATAAAATTATTGACTAAGTATGAGAATACTCTTGAAACAATAACAACATGATTTAATCTTCTAAAATGAAAATTGTTTGTTTTAGGGTAACTTGGGCCCAGCCAGTAGCCACGCCTAAGTGAACAGACATTGGTTGGAAATGATGAACCAACCCCCTTTTCTACAGAAGTACAAAAGCCCCATAACAATTGTTAACGTTCAGTTCCAGAGACTAGTTCCCCACATCAAAATGGCGATTTTCAACTATAACTCTACAGTCCAGAAAACGGGAGAGCTTGCTCTAAAGAATATATATATATTTTTTTTTTTTTTTGAAGAAATGAAAAGAAGAAATGAGTCCAAGATTACAGCCTAACAGCTGGAAAGGTGTGCAAATCTAGTAAGAACATTGACCTTCCTTCGAGGGGTCACTCAGTCTACGTCGCCTCTCAAAACGCGAATCATGCTGAAATTACGCTTCCAAGGCGTATCGCTTGTTCACCCTGTGTATGTCACCAGCCTCGAATCTGAACAACTGATTCTCGGAGTAGACTTGATGAATCGTTTGACTCCCTCTGATGGATTGGAAGACCAACCAAGTATGGTCACAGACAACTGTGCAGTTTCCACCGACCATACTGTCCTCTCCTACCGCTGACTGCAACACAGTCACCAACAAAAAGATGCCTTGACACTTCTCTGTGCTGCATCTGACCCCAGGAGATATTACGATATCTCGTAACCTTCAATCAGCAAACCTGATTGACCAGCCTTTTCATGATTTGGAGCCAGCAGTCTCTGTGAATGACCAACTTCCCTCCACCATGGAGTCACGCGATACTGTTGCTGAGATTAACTTCTCTTGTCCTTCCGACACTTCCGCAAGCTCTGCAGCCATCTCAGGATTAAAAGCATCAGAGTGCACTCTGCTTCCGATGATACATTTTCCGCTTTGAGGGGGACTGAAACCCCTTACAATGAATCAAACGGCGTCAGTCCCACAACTGACCAGATGATTCCCACTGGTGAAACATTGTGCCATATCGCAAAACCATTTCCTCGTCTCAGTTCACAGGCACTGAAACGGTCGCCGTTGTGGTGACTGACAGGCCTCGACAGCCACTGAGTGTTATGAAGCACAAACACCAGGAAATTTGGTTGAATGGTTACAGTCAACCTACAACCTATGCGGCTGCTGACAACTCGTACACAGGGTCCAACCTTTTTGTTTGTGCCTCGGATACCCAGACCAACCGCTGGTAGGGGGGTCCCGAGACACATAGGGGGGGGGGGGGGTACTAGCCCAAACCCATGAGGCTGGTTGAGGGTCAGTGAGGACACGACAGGGAAAGCAAAGCTCCGGCCATGGAAATGTACCATACAAAGGATGCTAAACAACAGCTAACAAAACCACCTTGTTCTTAAAAACAGAAGCCACAGGTTTGTTTGAAGGGTACTAACATAAGTCTGTGGTAATGAATGAATGAATGAATTAGGTTGTTACCTTAGAGAGAGAGAGAGAACGGTAAGGGGGAGATGTGTAGTGTAAATCCCTGTGTGGCTGGGTAACCCTGTAGAAGGTTGTTAACTGTGACTTTTCCCAAATGAAGCCAGACCAGGCCACGTTAATGGGACTTATTGAATCTCGTCAGGGTGGAGATTGAACCCACCTGGGTCACTGCTGCCACCACCACGACAACACCTCTGTGTGTGTGTGTGTGTGTGTGTGTGTGTGTGTGTGTGTGTGTGTGTGTGTGTGTGTGTGTGTGTGTGTGTGTGTGTGTGTGTGTGTGTATACACTCACTACTGTAATTCGGTCAGGATAAGAGCGTCTGTTAAATGACTAATATGTAATTGTTAAATGTGTGTGTGTTTCTCTCTGCCTCTATTTAAGGTGGAAATGCACAAATTTGGGCTTTAGAAAAGGAACCCTTGAACATTGAGAAAAGGCACCAGCACACAGAACTCAAAGCAAGCCAACATGTTTGGTTGTGACCTGTTTTCTTCTACTCAAGGTGACCTCTTGGCTATCTAGCGAACCTCAACCGCACATGATAGCTACGCTCCTCTGCCTTTAATGGAGATTAAACGTTGTGGAATTCAAACACAATACACCTTGATCATCCACCAAGAAAAAATATGAATTTATAGTCCTCTGAATAAGCAATCCCTCTCCGCTCTGTAATTATTTCAGTTCCATTTTAGGTTAATTACTGTCATTAGTATTATGTGTTCTAAGCGAGCGTCATCATTTAGAGAGAAGGGAGATGGAGATTTTTATTAAAAAACAGATGAGCCTTTTTTTGGAAATGAACAGATCGTTTGGCTTTGGGGGGAAATTGGACAGAAAACAGAAGGGAAAGAGTTGAGTGGGGAACAATTATTTTAATGATGTGATGAACACAGATGCTGCAAATTATATTTAGTTAACTACAGTAGCTAGCTGCTACCCTACCAGTTACTGTGATTTAGTTAGCTAAAGTAGCTGCCCTACCAGTTACTGTTTAGAAAGCTACAGTAGCTAGCTGCTGCCCTACCACTAGTTAGCTACAGTAATTAGCTGCTGCCCTACCAGTTACTGTTTAGAAAGCTACAGTAGCTAGCTGCTGCCCTACCACTAGTTATCTACAGTAATTATCTGCTGCCCTACCAGTTACTGTTTAGAAAGCTACAGTAGCTAGCTGCTGCCCTACCAGTTACTGTTTAGTAATCTACAGTAGCTAGCTGCTGCCCTACCAAATACTGTGATTTTGATAGCTACAGTAGCTAGCTGCTGCCCTACCAAATACTGTGATTTAGTTAACTACAGTAGCTAGCTGCTGCCCTACCAGTTACTGTTTAGTTATCTACAGTAGCTAGCTGCTGCCCTACCAGTTACTGTTTAGTTAGCTACAGTTACTAGCTGCTGCCCTACCAGTTACTGTGATTTAGTTAGCTACAGTAGCTAGCTGCTGCCCTACCGGTTACTGTGATTTAGTTAGCTACAGTGGCTTAGCTGCTGCCCTACCGGTTACTGTGATTTAGTTATCTACAGTAGCTAGCTGAGGCCTACATGTTACTGTTTAGTTAGCTACAGTAGCGTGCTGCTACCCTACCAGTTACTGTTTAGTTAGCTACAGTAGCTAGCTGATAACCTACCAGTTACTGTGATTGAGTTAGCTACAGTAACTAGCTGCTACCCTACCAGTTACTGTGATTTAGCTAACTACACTAGCTAGCTGTTGCACTACCAGTTACTGTGATTTAGTTATATACAGTAACTACCTGCTGCCCTACCAGTTACTGTGATTCAGTTAGCTACAGGAGCTAGCTGCTACCCTACAAGTTACTGTGATTTATTTAGCTACAGTAGCTAGCTGCTTCCCTACCATTTGCCAGTTACTGACTTCAGTTGTGCCTTGATTTTTGTAGAGCAGAGGCTTCTTCCTTCCTGACCTCCCATGTAGGCCAAGTTTGTGCAATCTCTTTCTGACAGTGTACCCATGCACTTCGACATTGATTGTTGCAAGAGAGGCCTGTAGATCCCTTGATGTTACCCTGGGGTTCTCAGAGACTTCTATGAGCATCTTTCGGTCAGCTCTTGGGCTGATTTTGGTGGGATGACCTGTCCTAGGTAGTAGGTCAATGGTCTGGAATTTTCGTCGGACAGTGGAATGATGTACTTTGAATTGCTTGGAAATTGAAGGATGTACTTCAAATTGCTTGGAAATGGATTTGTAACCCCTCCCAGACTCATGGGCATCAATAATCTTTCTTCTGAGAGCCTGATGTGTTACCATATGGTTCAACCATCAGGCTGCATGGTTTAAACACCAATGTGACTATGTATGGCAGCCCTACCATTGACTATGTACGGCAACCCTACCATTGACTATGTACGGCAGCCCTACCATTGACTATGTATGGCAGCCCTACCATTGACTATGTACGGCAACCCTACCATTGACTATGTATGGCAGCCCTACCATTGACTATGTACGGCAGCCCTACCATTGACTATGTACGGCAGCCCTACCATTGTGCAACAGAGTGAGAATCAAAAAGAGAGAAAGAGATAGAGGGGGGGACCCGTGGAGGGAGAGAGAGCTGGACGGAGAGAGGGAGGGAGAGCTGGATGGAGAGAGGAAGGGAGAGCTGGATGGAGAGTGGGAGGGACCTGTGGAGGGAGGGAGAGCTGGATGGAGAGAGGGAAGGACCCATGGAGGGAGGGAGAGCTGGATTGAGAGAGGGACCCGTGGAGGGAGGGAGAGCTGGATGGAGAGAGGGAGGGACCTGTGGAGGGAGGGAGAACTGGATAGAGAGAAGGAAGGACCCGTGGAGGGAGGGAGAGCTGGATGGAGAGAAGGAGGGACCCGTGGAGGGAGGGAGAGCTGGATGGAGAGAGGGAGGGACCCGTGGAGGGAGGGAGAGCTGGATGTAGAGAGGGTGAGAGGGGATGAAAGGGTATTTGTCTCTCCTCTTTTCTCCTCACTGGTGCAGCGCAGCGTTAGGAAAAGCTTGTTAAAATCCTAATAGTAGCTATATAAGACTATTGATTACCTTTCCCACCC
>CM042389.1:5496586-5514086 GCA_023634145.1 Thymallus thymallus
TGGTGATGGATCATTTCCTGCGGGCTCTTCCATATGATGCTAAGAAAGTGGCCAGCCAGGGCAACCCACAGTCAGTTGACCAACTGGTCCTGTTGGTGGAGACTCACCAGACCACGTTGGATTTGCTGAAGGCCGGTAAGGCAGACCGGGTGGAGGGAAAGCAGAAGAAAATGACAGAGAGACTCCCGCCAGCTGACCTAACAGGAGGGAGGCCTTGTCACTTCATGACCTCCTGTTGGGCCCATAAGGAGACACCAGCCCCCACAATCCCCACCAAGGTAAACGGAAGGGATGCAGAAGCTCTGCTGGACTCGGGTAGCATGGTTTCGCTGGACCAGGGGACCCCCTTCATGTGTCGAATCATGCGAGATCTGTGCAAGCTTCTTAAGGTAAAACACATCCGCACTACGGTGTACCACCCACAGACGGATGGGCTGGTGGAAAGATTTAACAAAACCTTGAAGAGCATGCTACGCAAGGTAGTAGACAAAGACGGGAGGAACTGGGACCAACTATTACCGTATCTCCTGTTTTCCATCAGGGAGGTTCCTCAGGCGTCCACTGATTTCTCCCCGTTCAAGCTCCTTTATGGACGACAGCCCAGGGGGATCCTGGACATTGCAAGGGAGACGTGGGAGTCAGAACCAAGCCTACATCACAGCCTCATCGACCATGTGGCTGAAATGGGTGACCGGATGCAGAAGCTATGGCCGATGGTAAGAGAACATATGGCGCAAGCCCAAGAGGCCCAGCAGAGGGTCTTCATTAGGGGAGCTCAACCCAGAGAGTTCCAGAAAGGAGACCGGGTTTTGGTCCTGGTGCCCACAACAGAAAATAAGTTCCTGGCCACCTGGAAAGGACCCTACGAGATCCAGGAGAAGGTGGGTCCGCTAAACTACAAAGTTTGGCAGCCAGGCCGCCGGAAAACTGTACAAGTATACCACATAAACCTTCTCAAAAAGTGGCACCCACGTGAGGCATTGTCAGTGTGTGCGATGTCCCCGGGGCCCATAGCAACAGCTCGTGAGGAAGTGGCCATTAACCTTCAGCTGACAAAAAGTCAGCACCAAGACCTAAGTGAACTGGTGGACCAGAACAAGGATGTCTTCTCTCTCCTCCCTGGCCGCACCACCATGACTCAACACCACATCCATACACTACCTGGGAAGAAGGTAACGTTGCGGCCCTATCGGGTCCCAGAGGCCAGATGGCTGGCCATCCAAAAGGAGGAAGACCAAATGCTAAAAATGAGGATAATTGAGCCGTCCCAGAGTGAGTGGTGCAGTCCAATCATGTTGGTACCGAAGCCCGATGGTTCAATCAGGTTTTGTAACGACTTCCGAAAGCTAAACGACATATCCAAATTTGATGCATATCCTATGCCTCGGGTAGACGAGCTGATTGACCGCCTGGGCAACGCTCGGTTTATCAGCACCCTGGATCTTACTAAAGGGTACTGGCAGATCCACTTAGCACCAGATGCGAAAGAGAAGACAGCTTTTGCCACGCCTACGGGCCTGTACCAATACACTGTGTTACCATTCGGCTTACATGGGGCCCCGCCCACGTTTCAGAGGCTTATGGACAAGGTCCTCTGCAGCATATTTGGGTGACGTAGTCGTGTACAGCCCAAACTGGGACGCTCACCTGAAGCATCTCAGCGCTGTCTTGGAGGCACTTCGTCGTGCTGGTCTGATTGCCAACGCCAAGAAATGCAGACTAGGTCTCGAGGAGGTGGAATACTTAGGCTTCACCATCGGGAGGGGCAACATCAAACCGCAAGAGAGAAAAGTGCAAGCCATCAGTCAGTGGCCGCGGCCCCAAACCAAATCCCAGGTAAAAACCTTTGATGAACTGACTAGCTATTACTGTAGGTTTATTCCTAATTATGCGACTGTAGCCTGCCCTCTTACAGACTTGACCCGAAAAGCCCAGCCCAACAAGCTCCGGTGGACTGAGGAGGCGGAAGGGGCGTTCCAGAGCTTAAAAGAAGCTCTGTGCTCGAGCCCGGTCTTGGTGATGCCGGACTTTGGAAGAGAGATGGTGGTCCAGACGGATGCTTCTGAGACCGGACTAGGGGCTGTCCTGGCCCAGGACATACAAGGGGATGAACATCCTGTCCTATATATCAGCCGGAAGCTGTTACCTCGAGAGAAAAAATACTCCACAGTGGAAAAGGAGTGCTTAGCGGTGCACTGGGCGTTGAAAAAATTAAAGTACTACCCCCTGGGGCGACATTTCACGTTAGTCACAGACCATGCACCACTGGTCTGGATGGCAAGGAACAGAGACTCCAATGATCGGGTGACCCATTGGTTTCTCTCACTCCAACAGTTTCGATTCTCTGTTGTCCTGTGCTCGAAGCACGGGAATGCAGATGCCCTGTCCCGCCGAGATGCTCTGTGGACTATGGCCGCCCCACCCACCGGGTTGGTGCTGGGGAGGGGGATGTGTAGTGGAGTGAGAGGAAGGGTCTGTGATGGCCGGTATGTTCCAGCTCGTTGGCTACATCTGCTGGCCAGGAGAGATGGTATCCCGGTAGGGTAAGGCCTAATTACACACACCTGAAGCCACTTAAGGGGAGGTATTTTAACCTGGCCTTGAGCATACCCAGCTTCTGGTTGTTTGGTGGGAAAAGCTACCAGGAGGGCAGAGGATTCTAGGATAACCTCAAGCAAAGAAGGGACTGGACATCAACGACTACTGGACAAGAAGACACACACAGTAAGACCCAGACTGTATTTGATTTTTTTTTTTTTTATAGCCGGTAAACAGTTTAGACGTCCGGTCGCAGTTAGGGACCGGAAGAACTGTATAGTAAGGCTCTCGAAAGAGCTAGGCTTTTGTTTTGGTTTTATTGTTACCCAGCGCCTGGGTGCGGCCTCTGTTAAAGTTTCACTAATAAAAGTCCTGGGTCACTGCCTTGGAGAAAGGTTCCCCACTTCTGTTTCTCCTCGTTCTTGTACCTTGAGGCTCAGCCTGGCTAGCAACCCGTTACAGTCTGTAGCCTACTATTAGAGATCTGACCTGTCTGATATGAAAGTAGAGCACTATATATAGTGAATAGGGTGCCATTTGGGATACTACCAAAGAGTGAACGAGTTCTACAGTCTCTGGCCAGTCAGTCATGTAGACCTGGGATTTGATTATTTATTACAATTTTCCAGGTATAATTTTTCATTCTGTCAGTAAGAGGCACACAGTATGAAAATATTCCATGGAGGGATTCAGGTCTCTGGGAGCAAGCCATACACACACACACACACACACACACATAATCACATGCACTCACAAAGGGACACACACACGGAGTGAGACACACACACAGACACACACACACACGCACAGACACACACACACACAGACACACACACACACACACACGGACACACACACACGGAGTGAGACACACACACAGACACACACACAGAAACACACACAGCGAGCCGCAGGAAACCTGATAGTAGGAAGCTACTAATGGTCTTATTTGTAGAAGAACAGTAGCAGCTCATTCACTGACAGGTATACTGTACTGTACTCTACTTTACACACACCTGTATGTACTGTACTGTACTTTACACACATGTATGTACTGTACTGTACACACACCTGTATGTACTGTACTGTACTTTACACACGCACACACAAACACACACACATACTGTACTTCACACACACCTGTATGTACTGTACTGACTGGTTTAATTACCACACACACCTGTATGTACTGTACTGATTGGTTTAATTACAACACACACCTGTATGTACTGTACTGATTGCTTTAATTACAACACACACCTGTATGTACTGTACTGATTGGTTTAATTACAACACACACCTGTATGTACAGTACTGGCTGGTTTAATTAAAACACACACCTGTATGTACTGTACTGATTGGTTTAATTACAACACACACCTGTATGTACTGTACTGATTGGTTTAATTACGACACACCTGTATGTACTGTACTGACTGGTTTAATTACAACACACACCTGTATGTACTGTACTGACTGGTTTAATTACAACACACACCTGTATGTACTGTACTGACTGGTTTAATTACAACACACCTGTATGTACTGTACTGATTGGTTTAATTACGACACACACCTGTATGTGCTGTACTGACTGGTTTAATTACCACACACAGGCCCCAATTCTCTCCTTTCAGAACAACAAACCTACTTTATATGAAATGTTCCCGTCTGCATCCTCTTGAATCCTCTCATATGCTTTCCATTCTGACCTGCTATGCTTGTCTGTAGGTTATAATCCTCAGAGTTTAACATGCCCCGACTGTCTTCATACAACATGTATGTAAACAGCGTTCAACTACTGTTTCAAGTGTATCAAATACTTTCAGCGTTTGCTTTAGCCTGCCTAGAGTGCCAGGGGGACCATGTTTGCACGTTTAGGACTTTTCTATTGGTTCCAATGCAAAGGCAAGATCAATCAAGAAAAATATTTTAATCAGTACTTCAACCCAGGTCTGCTGCTCACCCCTGGTTCTCATGTGGTGGGACATGCTAGGCCTGATTAGAAATAGCACCACTGATTTTCAATGGAACACACAGTGGGTGTTCATCATTTTCACAACTCATAAAAATATAGCACATACTTTATAACCAAACCAACCGATTATAATGAAAATTACTAGTTGTCACGGTCAGGTGTGTATAGAGACCAAGGCAAAGCGTAGCGATAGTTCGACATCATTTATTGAATAAACTTAAATAGAACTATACTGGATGTGAACTATACAAAATAACAACGATATATATATTAAACAGAAAACACACTTACATGGGTGACGATGATACATCAAGACAATGAACCACGCCTATGGAGTGGGACATACACATATAAGTAGGATCCCTAATTAGAGACAATGCATAGCAGCTGCATCTAATTAGGGATCCCACACACAACACCACACAGAGATAGAACATATAGAACTGCCAGACTCTGACCATAGAATTATAGAGAAGCAATAGGTTTCTCTATGGCCAGAGCCTGACAGTACCCCCCCTCAAAGGCGCGGACTCCCGGCCGCAAGAACCCAAACACAATTACATGAGGGGAGGGTTAGGGAGGGAAAAACAACAAACTATAACCATCGCAGGTGCCGGTTCCGGCCCCGGCGAAGTGGATAGCTTCCTCCTTAGTTCTACTCTGATGACCGGGCCCAGACTGGGCACCGGTGTGGCGAACGACTCCAGCCATGGAGCGGGGCAGATAACCGGGCCAGGACTGGGCACCGGTGTAGCAGGCGACTCCGGCCATGGAGCGTGGAGGACAACTGGTCCTGGAATAGACATTGGTGGGGCAAAAGACTCAGGCCATGGAGCGGGGCAAATAACCAGGCCAGGACTGGGCACAGGTGTGGCAGGCGACTCCGGCCATTTAAAGGGGTAGACAACCGGTCCTGGAATGGGCACCGGTGGGGCAAAAGATTCAGGCCATGGAGCGGGGCAAATAACCGGGCCGGGACTGGGCACCGGTGTGGCAGGCGACTCCGGCCATTCAAAGGGGTAGACAACCGGTCCTGGAATGGGCACCGGTGGGGCAAAAGATTCAGGCCATGCAGCGGGGCAAATTATCGGGCCAGGACTGGGCACCGGTGTGGCAGGCGACTCCGGCCTTTGGACCATCATGGGAGGCTCTGGGCTGTGGACCTTCACGGGAGGCTCCGGGCTGTGGACCATCACGGGAGGCTCCGGGCTGTGGACCATCACGGGAGGCTCCGGGCTGTGGACCATCACGGGAGGCTCCGGGCTGTGGACCATCACGGGAGGCTCCGGACTGGAGAGGGGCACCGGAGGTCGGGTGCGTGGAGCCGGTACTGGAGGCACCTGGCTGGGCACACGCACTAAAGGTCGGGTGCGGGGAGCCGGCACAGGACGTACCGGACTGGGGAGGCGCACTGGCGGTCGGGTGCGTGGAGCCGGCACTGGAGGCACCTGGCTGGGCGCACGCACTGGAGGTCGGGTGCGGGGAGCCGGCACTGGACGTACCGGACTGGAGAGGCGCACTGGAGGCCTGGTGCGTGGAGCCGGCACAAGTGGCACCGAACTGGTGACACGCACTTCAGGGCGAGTGCGGGGAGCCGGCATGGAACATACCGGACTGGAGAGACGCACTGGAGGCCTGGTGCGTGGAGCCGGCACAGATGGCACCGGACTGGTGACACGCACTTCAGGGCGAGTGCGGGGAGCCGGCACTGGGCTTCCCGAGCTGGAGAGACTCACAGGAGGCCTAGTGCGTGGAGCCGTCAACGGTGGAGCGGACTGCTCTGGCACTGGAGTGTAGCAGACGGCCGGACCCGGACTGGGCACCGTTGGAGCGGACTGCTCTGGCACTAGAGTGTAGCAGATGGCCGGACCCGGACTGGGCACCGGTGGAACGGACTGCTCTTTCACGGGAGTGGAGAAGGCGACCGGACCCGGACTGATCCACTTCCTCATTTCCTTCTCAACCTCCTCCTCTATCTCCCTCATTTCCTCCAGGATCTCTCCAAAATTTTCCTCCAAATACTCCTCATGCTCCTTGCTCTGTGCCCCCCATTTGTACATTGGCTTCACCATGTTCCACATGGGGAGTGGTACTGGCGCGTCTTCCTCGCCTACGGGCTCCATTACCTCCTGCTCCCCGATTACGACGCTGTCCTCTCTTCTCCTTTTCTCCCGAATTGCGCTGCTTGGTCAGGTGGTGGTTCATTCTGTCACGGTCAGGTGTGTATATAGACCAAGGCGCAGCGCAGCGATATTTCGACATCATTTATTGAATAAACTTAAATAGAACTATACTGGATGTGAACTATACAAAATAACAACTATATATATATATATATATTAAACAGAAAACACACTTACATGGGTGACGATGAGACATCAAGACAATGAACCACGCCTATGGAGTGGGACATACACATATAAGTAGGATCCCTAATTAGAGACAATGCATAGCAACTGCCTCCAATTAGGGATCCCACACACAACACCACACAGAGATAGAACATATAGAACTGCCAGACTCTGACCATAGAATTATAGAGAAGCAATAGGCTTCTCTATGGCCAGAGCTTGACACTAGTGACAAGAGAAGGGACAGGAGATAAGGCCCATCAGTAGCTACATACTTGACATGGATAACTACAGGACACAGTTCAGGGTAATAATATCATAGTACTGGTAGTTTAACTACAGGACACAGTTCAGGGTAATAATATCATAGTACTGGTAGTTTAACTACAGAACACAGTTCAGGGTAATAATATCATAGTACTGGTAGTTTAACTACAGAACACAGTTCAGGGTAACAATATCATATTGACCTGATATAAATACTTAAGTACTTTTGTCTGTCTGAGTCTACAGAGACTAACAGACCTCTCAGTGCCATATCCTTTATGTGTGACTTCCCCTGAAATAATCATTCCATAATCACAGAGAGAGAGAGAGAGAGAGAGAATGTAATTATTATTTTTTTTCTTCTTTTGAATCAGTAGAATCTTTAGGGGTGTGACACAGTCACCTTTCGTGTGTGTGTGTGTGTGTGTGTGTGTGTGTGTGTGTGTGTGTGTGTGTGTGTGTGTGTGTGTGTGTGTGTGCCTCACTCTCTCCCTTTTATTCAGAAATTGTATGAATTGAAAACAAAACAAATCTGCTTCATAAATGGACAGAATGAAAGAAGAAAAAGGGGATGGTGGGAGAGTTATGTAAATGTTGTCCTCTCCTAGATTACAATATTAATATGAATATTCATATTTGGAGTCTGGCCTGTGTGAAAGACAATGGGGAGTTTTAGACCCATGAGGAGTGAGCTGGAGGTCTGCCTCTCCGCTGTATTCAGCTCTGTCCTGTTACAAAGACCGCCATTTTACGCTGAGACCTAGATAGGGACTGTTTGGGGACGGCATGGAGTGAGGGCGAAGCGCGGGCGAATCACCCCCCTGAGTGCCCCTCAATACACACAGACAGGAAGTAGTCCCGTCCCCACAGTGATTCCCATAGATTCCTCTGATTCCATTGGACCGTTGGTTAGTTACGCATTCAATGAAGATCTAAAGATCCACCACGCTTCGCTACTGGGACAGTGAGACACACAATAATAAAAGGATGGGATGACAGAGGAAGAGGGGGCAAAATAATTGAATACATTTTTAGACACTGAGAATTTGTCTGTATGATCCAAACTAACACAGAAAACAAAGAGGAAAGAAATTAAAACAGAAAAATTAAGCAAAAGTGGATCCCTCAAAGGTTAATGCCTTACAAGCCAGATTACAACCCTTCTTTTATCCATCACTTCTTCTTCTTCTTTCTTTATGTCCAGACATAAAGAGAGGGGTTTATGTGCACTCCAATGGCTGGAGCTCACAGAACATGCATGAGAGAATAGGAGAGAGAGAGAGAAAATGGGAGAGAGAGAGAATGGGAGAGATATATAGATAGATAGATAGATAGAGAGAGAGAGAGAGAGAGAGAGAGAGAGAGAGCGAGAGAGAGAGAGAGAGAGAGAGAGAGACCGACAGACAGACAGACAGACAGACAGACAGACAGACAGACAGACAGACAGACAGACAGACAGACAGACAGACAGACAGACAGAGAGAGAGAGAGACAGACAGACAGACTGACAGAGAGACAGAGAAAAAGATTGACTTAAAATAGAGAAAAGCAGTCTGGCCTTAGACATTGGACTTACGACGCATGAGAGTCATCAAACCCAACCCATCTGAAAATACCATTACAGGCCAAGTCCTGATTTAGGATCAGTTATGCCTTTTAGATTGTAGTGAATAACATTATATGGACAACAGGGAGAACCTGGTTCTAGATCAGCACTCTTACTCTGAGACGGTTTATGAACAAGGGCCCAGGCCTGGCTCTGGATCTGACCAAGGCTACTTGGCTTAGCTACCACTGCAGTGGTGCAACACAGTGCTGTTTTCAAGAGGAGATTATGTCCCTTTAGAGTTGGGGGGAAATAGGAAGTTGTGGGTGAAATTGGCAGGTATCAGGGCTTTAATCACTGAGAGAGAGAGAAGAGAGAGGTGGGGGTGAGGGGGGTAGGAGAAGGGAATTAAAAGAGAGAGTTACTATGAGAGAGGTGCAGTGCACCATGGATAGCAGACACTTTCTCTCCTCCGTCAGAACACTCTACTCCTCCCCCCTCCTCCACCGCTCAAAAAAGGAAGAGAGTGAAGACTTCTGACCCCCCTCTCATTTTAAGTCTGCACATCACATATTTAGAGGACAGGAGGAAGCAAGGGCTGACACACCTGCCAGAGGAAGGGATGGAGGAATGGAGAGATGGAGGGATGAAGGGATGGAGGGATGGAGAGATGTAGGAATGGAGGGATGAAGGGAAGCAGAAGAGAGAAAGCAGGGGTTCAGTATTAATTGGAAGCAGAAGAGAGAGAGCAGGGGTTCAGTATTAATTGGAAGCAGAAGAGAGAGAGCAGGGGTTCAGTATTAATTGAAGGTGAATCATCATCGAGCCCCGGAGCCTTCAGGCCTGCTCTGTCTGTGTTTGCGTGCGTGCACATGTGTGTCAATGCTATGTGTGTGTGTGTGTGTGTGTGTGTGTGTGTGTGTGTGTGCGTGCGTGCGTGCGTGCGTGCGTGCGTGCGTGCGTGCGTGCGTGTGTGCGTGGTGCGTGCGTATGTGTGTGCATGTGTACAGCTGTTGGCCCTGGACATGGATGTTGGAGGTTGGGGTCCTGCCCAGAGTTACCCAGGCATGAGCTGTTCTGGCTGGGGAGACGTACGGAAGGGTCCAGGCCAGGCCCTGGCTGATTGGAAGGAGGAAGGGGGAAGACATTTTCAAGGGCAAGACTTTCAGACTGCTAGGGCAGGAGAGAGGGAGAGGGGGAGGAGCTGAGAGAAAGAGAGGATCAGGGAGGAGATAGTGATGGAAAGGGGTGTGGACTGGGATATTACCTTATTTAAGTTGCTAGCATCTAATTATGCTAACATCTAGAAACTATTTCTGGATCATTTTACATTTGTGGATCATTTGATCCCCTAAAATACATCGATCTGGCCGGTCTGTTCTAAATGTACGAGGTACTTCACCTATTACCCTTCTAGGTTTTAGAAAGGAGAGTTTTTACCAAATTACCTGAATGTCCCATTATGTGACAGCACAACCTGGTCAAAATACATCTGAACATATAACACAATTCAATGTAATCCCTTCAGCAGTAGGCCAATACCACAGGAGGCTGCTGAGGGGAGGACGGCTCATAATAATGTCTGGAACAGAGCTAATGGAATTGCATTAAACACATTGTTATGTATTTATTTATTTAACCTTTATTTAACTAGGCAAGTCAGTTAGGAACAAATTCTTATTTACAATAACGTCCAACACCGGCCAAACTCGGGCCAATTGCGCGCTGCCCTATGGTACTCCCAATCACAGCCTGGTTGTGATAAAGTCTGGATTCGAACCAGCTTGTCTGTAGTGACGCCTCTAGCACTGAGATGCAGTGTCTTAGGCCACTGCGCCACTTGGGAGCCATAACCACGAGCCCGTTCTCCCCAATTAAGGTGCTACCAACCTCCTGTGGAATATCCCCCCTAGCGTTCTCCCTCCCCAGCATCTGTGTCGACATCTTGTTCAGTCATGTGACAGGAAAGGGGTGTGGAGTATCAGTGGCACGGGGGAGGGAGGGGAGGGGGAGGGAGGGGAGGGGGAGCAGCCAGACGGTGGCCCACAGCTGTTCCTCTAGCAGAGTTACCATTCCTGGCCTGGGATCAAAACATAAACTAACCTACCCAGTATTACCACTGGTAACTGACCTACCCAGTATTACCACTGTTAACTGACCTACCCAGTATTACCACTCCACTGGTAACTGACCTACCCAGTATTACCACTGGTAACTGACCTACCCAGTATTACCACTGGTAACTGACCTACCCAGTATTACCACTCCACTGGTAACTGACCTACCCAGTATTACCACTGGTAACTGACCTACCCAGTATTACCACTCCACTGGTAACTGACCTACCCAGTATTACCACTGGTAACTGACCTACCCAGTATTACCACTGGTAACTGACCTACCCAGTATTACCACTGGTAACTGACCTACCCAGTATTACCACTCCACTGGTAACTGACCTACCCAGTATTACCACTGGTAACTGACCTACCCAGTATTACCACTCCACTGATAACTGACCTACCCAGTATTACCACTGGTAACTGACCTACCCAGTATTACCACTGGTAACTGACCTACCCAGTATTACCACTCCACTGGTAACTGACCTACCCAGTATTACCACTGGTAACTGACCTACCCAGTATTACCACTCCACTGGTAACTGACCTGCCCAGTATTACCACTCCACTGGTAACTGACCTGCCCAGTATTACCACTCCACTGGTAACTGACCTACCCAGTATTACCACTCCACTGGTAACTGACCTACCCAGTAGTACCACTGGTAACTGACCTACCCAGTAGTACCACTGGTAACTGACCTACCCAGTATTACCACTCCACTGGTAACTGACCTACCCAGTAGTACCACTGGTATCTGACCTACCCAGTATTACCACTCCACTGGTAACTGACCTACCCAGTATTACCACTCCACTGGTAACTGACCTACCCAGTATTACCACTCCACTGGTAACTGACCTACCCAGTATTACCACTGGTAACTGACCTACCCAGTATTACCACTCCACTGGTAACTGACCTACCCAGTATTACCACTCCACTGGTAACTGACCTACCCAGTATTACCACTCCACTGGTAACTGACCTGCCCAGTATTACCACTCCACTGGTAACTGACCTGCCCAGTATTACCACTCCACTGGTAACTGACCTACCCAGTATTACCACTCCACTGGTAACTGACCTACCCAGTATTACCACTCCACTGGTAACTGACCTGCCCAGTATTACCACTCCACTGGTAACTGACCTACCCAGTATTACCACTCCACTGGTAACTGACCTACCCTGTATTACCACTGGTAACTGGCCTACCCAGTATTACCACTCCACTGGTAACTGACCTACCCAGTATTACCACTCCACTGGTAACTGACCTACCCAGTATTACCACTCCACTGGTAACTGACCTGCCCAGTATTACCACTCCACTGGTAACTGACCTACCCAGTATTACCACTCCACTGGTAACTGACCTACCCAGTATTACCACTCCACTGGTAACTGACCTACCCAGTATTACCACTCCACTGGTAACTGACCTACCCAGTATTACCACTCCACTGGTAACTGACCTACCCAGTATTACCACTCCACTGGTAACTGACCTACCCAGTATTACCACTCCACTGATAACTGACCTACCCAGTATTACCACTCCACTGGAAACTGACCTACCCAGTATTACCACTCCACTGGTAACTGACCTACCCAGTATTACCACTCCACTGGTAACTGACCTACCCAGTATTACCACTCCACTGATAACTGACCTACCCAGTATTACCACTCCACTGGAAACTGACCTACCCAGTATTACCACTCCACTGGTAACTGACCTACCCAGTATTACCACTCCACTGGTAACTGACCTACCCAGTATTACCACTCCACTGATAACTGACCTACCTAGCACTGCACTAATATACTCTCCCCTCCCCCCTAAATTCTAGTACTGCACTAATGGGAGAGGAGGGAGGAGAGGAGGGTGAGAGAGGAGAGGAGAGGAGAGAGGAGAGAGGAGAGAGGAGAGGAGAGAGCCTCACCCGCCACCATCTCTTCATGCCCAGTCTGCTCTGCCAGAGTAACCCACTAGGGAGAGACAGCGATTTATGGCCAATTGAAGCTCTAGCAACATCTCCTGGAAGCCCAACGAGGGGATCTATAGCAATGACGCTAGCAGGCCATATTAACACACACACGCACACACCATATTAATGGTCTGCTTTATGTAGTGCTAAGTGTCCAATAGTAATCAGAGCTGGAGCAGGCCTCTCTGCCCGGCCCACTGATCATTAAGGGAAAAAGCTATATAAAGAATTCATAATGGGATTGATCCCTGGTGAGAAGAGAGAGGGAGAGACATGGAGAGAGACAGGAAGAGTGGGTAGAGAGAAGGGGAGGGAGGGAGGGAGGGAGGGAGGGAGGGAGGGAGGGAGGGAGAAATTAAATGAAAATAACAGAAAATCTGCCTCTGCTTTAACCAGCCTAACCACTGCATATTTGTATTTAATATGGAAATATATCACATAAGCTGGGTTATTGATTGATTTATTTAAAAACAAAACAACAAGAAGTCTCCATCTATGTCAGCATGTCATCCAAACTTGGCCTGTTGTCCAAAATCTCTCAAGACCACAACATTATAACAAAACCATTGCATCTCCAATTACCCCCTCAAACCCTTGAGTAAAATCACCTCTCAAATCAGGATGCTTTCAAGAAAGCAGGGTGAGAGCAATATGAGAAGTGAACCCAAAACGCAGAAATACTACTAACTTCATCGTTCAGTGTCCATGCACTAACTTAATCCTAACATTTCTAACTGTAATGGTATTCTGAGCCTTTCCTCTGTCCTCTCTAGGTCTTGGTATCTAGACAGAGCTCATCTATCACTGCAACATGAACACACACACTCACTCACTCTCACTCTCGACCGGGGGGAGAACTTAATTAGAGCCCCAGCTCGTTAGTTTGAGTGGTCTTAATGAAGCAGCATGGTGATCAGACAGAAATCATGCTGGGCCCTGCATCATTACATCTCCCTTTAATTACCAGGAGTTATGTCCTAGACGGGTACTGTGGGTGGTATAGAGTTATGTCCTAGACGGGTACTGTGGGTGGTATAGAGTTATGTCCTAGACGGGTACTGTGGGTGGTATAGAGTTATGTCCTAGACGGGTACTGTGGGTGGTATAGAGTTATGTCCTAGACGGGTACTGTGGGTGGTATAGAGTTATGTCCTAGACGGGTACTGTGGGTGGTATAGAGTTATGTCCTAGACGGGTACTGTGGGTGGTATAGAGTTATGTCCTAGAAGGGTACTGTGGGTGGTATAGAGTTATGTCCTAGACGGGTACTGTGGGTGGTATAGAGTTATGTCCTAGACGGGTACTGTGGGTGGTATAGAGTTATGTCCTAGACGGGTACTGTGGGTGGTATAGAGTTATGTCCTAGACGGGTACTGTGGGTGGTATAGAGTTATGTCCTAGACGGGTACTGTGGGTGGTATAGAGTTATGTCCTAGACGGGTACTGTGGGTGGTATAGAGTTATGTCCTAGACGGGTACTGTGGGTGGTATAGAGTTATGTCCTAGACGGGTACTGTGGGTGGTATAGAGTTATGTCCTAGACGGGTACTGTGGGTGGTATAGAGTTATGTCCTAGACGGGTACTGTGGGTGGTATAGAGTTATGTCCTAGACGGGTACTGTGGGTGGTATAGAGTTATGTCCTAGACGGGTACTGTGGGTGGTATAGAGTTATGTCCTAGACGGGTACTGTGGGTGGTAGAGTTATGTCCTAGACGGGTACTGTGGGTGGTATAGAGTTATGTCCTAGACGGGTACTGTGGGTGGTATAGAGTTATGTGCTAGACGGGTACCGTGGGTGGTATAGAGTTATGTCCGAAATGGGTACCGTGGGTGGTACAGAGTTATGCCCTAGACGAGTACCATGGGTGGTATAGAGTTATGTTGTAGATGGTACCATGGGTTGTATACTATGTCCTAGAAGGGCACCATGGGTGGTACAGAGTTATGTCCTAGGCGGGTACTGTGGGTGGTACAGAGTTATGTCCTAGGTGGGTACTGTGGGTGGTATAGAGTTATGTCATAGACGGGTACCATGGGTGGTTCAGAGTTATGTTCTAGACGAGTACCGTGGGTGGTTTAAAGTTATGTCCTAGACGAGTACCGTGGGTTGTACAGAGTTATGTCCAAGGCGGGTACTGTCGTCCTCATCCCAATATTACCTGATGCAATATTTAAAATGAACAGAAACAAACAGAAATCCTGTTATATAATATCATATGAAAAAGGAAGAACTGAAGTTATTATGAGAATTAAAAAGTTCAGCACTAGACATCGCCTGTGTTCCAAATGGCACCCTATTATTTTTACAGTGCACTACTTTTGACCAGGGCCCATAGGGGATCCCCATAGGGCTCTGGTCAAAGTTAGTGCACTATATAGGGAATAGGGTGCCATGTGGGACACACTCATCTCCTCTCAATGTAGAAGTGATAATTGGTTTTGCTACCATCATTTTTCTTTCAGCTCCATCAACTAGAAGTGGATTAGTTCTTACTCAGCAGGATTGCTTTGTTGTCATTAAATTCAATTTAACGGGGCATCAGCTAATTACGGCAAGTTGTTACCCAGCCTCACCGTAGGAATACTCTGAGAACTTCTACTATTGAATCTCGATCTTTGATTTATACACTGAACACAAATGTCAACGCAACATGCAACAATTTCAAAGATTTTACTGAGTTACAGTTCATATAAAAAAATCTGTCAATTTAAATAAATTCATTAGGCCCTAGTCTATGGATTTCACATGACTGGGAATACAGATATGCGTCTGTTGGTCACAGATACCTTGATAAAAAGGTAGGGGTGTGGATCAGAAAACCATTCAGTATCTGGTGTGACCACCATTTGCCTCATGCAGCAAGACAAATCTCCTTCATATAGAGTTGATCAGCCTGTTGATTGTGGAAAGTTCTCCCACTCCTCTTCAATGGCTGTGCAAAGTTGCTGGATATTGGCGGGAACTGGAACGCGCTGTCGTACACGTCGATCCAGAGCATCCCAAACATGCTCAATGGGTGACATGTCTGGTTAAAATTGCAGGCCATGGAAGAACTGGGAAATGTTCAGCTTCCAGGAATTGTGTACAGATCCTTGCGACACTGGGCCATGCATTTTCATGCTGAAACATGAGGTGATGGCCGCGGATGAATGGCACGACAATGGGCCTCAGGATCTCGTCACAGTATCTCTGTGCATTCAAATTGCCATCCATAAAATGCAATTGTGTTGGTTGTCCGTAGCTTAGGCCTGACAATACCATAACCCCACCTCCACCACGGGGCACTCTGTTCACAACGTTGACATCAGCAAACCGCTCGCCCACACAGCGCCATATATGCTGGCCATCGAAGGTGAGCATTTGACCACTCACCCTGGTGAGGACGACAAGGATGCTGATGAACTTCCCTGAGACGGTTTCTGACAGCTTGTGCAGAAATTCTTCAGTTGTGCAAACCCACAGTTTCATCAGCTGTCCGAGTAGCTGGTCTCAGACGATCCACATCCGAAAATGATGTCATGGCTTTAGAAGCTTCTGACAGGCTAATGTCGAGCAAAGAGTCAATTGGAGGTGTACCTGTGGATGTATTTCAAGGCCTACCTTCAAACTCAGTGCCTCTTTACTCGACATCATGGGAAAGTCAAACGAAATCAGCCAAGACCTCCAAAACTTTTTGTAGACCTCCACAAGTCTGGTTCATCCTTAGAAGCAATTTCCAAACGCCTGAAGGTACCACGTTCATCTGTACAAACAATAGTACGCAAGTATAAACACCATGGGACCACGCAGCCATCATACCGTTCAGGAAGGAGACGCGTTCTGTCTCCCAGAGATGAACGTACTTTGGTGCAAAAAGTGCAAATCAATCCCAGAACAACAGCAAAGGACCTTGTGAAGATGGTACAAAAGTATCTATATCCACAGTAAAACTAGTTCTATATCGACACAACCTGAAAGGCCGCTCAGCAAGGAAGAAGCCACTGCTCCAAAACTGCCACAAAAAAGCCAGACTACGGTTTGCAACTGCACATGGGGACAAAGATCGTACTTTTTGGAGAAATGTTCTCTGGTCTGATGAAACAAAAATAGAACTGTTTGGCCATAATGACCATCGTTATGTTTGGAGGAAAAAGGGGGAGGCTTGCAAGCCGAAGAACACCATCCCAACCGTGAAGCACGGGGGTGGCAGCATCATGGGGGTGCTTCGCTGCAGGAGGGACTGGTGCACGTCACAAAAATGATGGCATCATGAGGAAGGAAAATTATGTGGATATATTGAAGCAACATCTCAAGACATCAGTCAGAAAGTTAAAGCTTGGTCACAAATGGGTCTTCCAAACGGACAATGACCCAAAGCATACTTCCAAAGTTGTGGCAAAATGGCTTAAGGACAACAAGTCAAGGTATTGGAGTGGCCATCACAAAGCCCTGACCTCAATCCTATAGAAAATTTGTGGGCAGAACTGAAAAAGCGTGTGCGAGCAAGGAGGCCTACAAATCAGAATCAGTTACACCAGTTCTGTCAGGAGGAATGGGCCAAAATTCACCCAACTTACTGTGGGAAGCTTGTGGAAGGCTACCCAAAATGTTTGACCCAAGTTAAACAATTTAAAGGCAATGCTACCAAATACTAATTGAGTGTATGTAAACTTCTGACCCACTGGGAATGTGATGAAAGTAAATAATAATAAATAATTAT
>CM042389.1:5519086-5689086 GCA_023634145.1 Thymallus thymallus
ATACTATGCAATGTCCTTTTATAGCTTTTTTTTGCACTCCAGATATCTTGTATTTCTATACTTTTTCATACTGCCGCTCTATGTATCATGTACCGTGTATCTGTCTTTTGTGTACTTTCGTTGTGGCATTTTGCACCTGCCCTGTGTTTTTGTTGTAGCTGCTTGACAATGAAATTTCCCCCCCGGGGGATCAATAAAGTACCTATCTATCTATCTATCTATCTCTACAGTATAGTATTATCCTTCTCTCTCTCTGTACAGTATAGTATTATCCTTCTCTCTCTCTACAGTATAGTATTATCCTTCTCTCTCTCTACAGTATAGTATTATCCTTCTCTCCATCTCTACAGTATAGTATTATCCTTCTCTCTCTCTACAGTATAGTATTATCATTCTCTCTCTCTACAGTATAGTATTATCCTTCTCCCTCTCTACAGTATAGTATTATCATTCTCTCTCTACAGTATAGTAGTATCTTTCTCTCTCGCTCTACAGTATAGTATTATCCTTCTCTCTCTCTCTAAAGTATAGTATTATCCTTCTCTTTCTCTACAGTATAGTATTATCCTTCTCTCTCTCTCTAATGTATAGTATTATCCTTCTCTCTCTCTACAGTATAGTATTATCATTCTCTCTCTCTACAGTATAGTATTATCATTCTCTCTCTCTACAGTATAGTATTATCATTCTCTCTCTACAGTATAGTAGTATCTTTCTCTCTCGCTCTACAGTATAGTATTATCCTTCCTTCTCTCTCTAAAGTATAGTATTATCCTTCTCTTTCTCTACAGTATAGTATTATCCTTCTCTCTCTCTCTAAAGTATAGTATTATCCTTCTCTCTCTCTACAGTATAGTATTATCATTCTCTCTCTACAGTATAGCATTATCATTCTCTCTCTCTACAGTATAGTATTATCATTCTCTCTCTACAGTATAGTATTATCATTCTCTCTCTACAGTATAGTATTATCCTTCTCTCTCGCTCTACAGTATAGTATTATCCTTCTCTCTCTCTCTAAAGTATAGTAGTATCCTTCTCTCTCGCTCTACAGTATAGTATTATCCTTCTCTCTCTCTCTAAAGTATAGTATTATCCTTCTCTCTCTCTACAGTATAGTATTATCATTCTCTCTCTCTACAGTATAGTATTATCCTTCTCTCTCTCTACAGTATAGTATTATCATTCTCTCTCTCTACAGTATAGTATTATCATTCTCTCTCTCTACAGTATAGCATTATCATTCTCTCTCTCTACAGTATAGTATTATCATTCTCTCTCTACAGTATAGTATTATCCTTCTCTCTCGCTCTACAGTATAGTATTATCCTTCTCTCTCTCTACAGTATAGTATTATCATTCTCTCTCTCTACAGTATAGCATTATCATTCTCTCTCTCTACAGTATAGTATTATCATTCTCTCCATCTCTACAGTATAGTATTATCATTCTCTCTCTACAGTATAGTATTATCCTTCTCTCTCGCTCTACAGTATAGTATTATCCTTCTCTCTCTCTACAGTATAGTATTATCATTCTCTCTCTCTGCAGTATAGCATTATCATTCTCTCTCTCTACAGTATAGTAGTATCCTTCTCTCTCTCTCTAAAGTATAGTATTATCCTTCTCTCTCTCTACAGTATAGTATTATCATTCTCTCTCTCTACAGTATAGTATTATCCTTCTCTCTCTCTACAGTATAGTATTATCATTCTCTCTCTCTACAGTATAGTATTATCATTCTCTCTCTCTACAGTATAGCATTATCATTCTCTCTCTACAGTATAGTATTATCCTTCTCTCTCGCTCTACAGTATAGTATTATCCTTTTCTCTCTCTACAGTATAGTATTATCATTCTCTCTCTCTACAGTATAGCATTATCATTCTCTCTCTCTACAGTATAGTATTATCATTCTCTCTCTCTACAGTATAGTATTATCATTCTCTCTCTACAGTATAGTATTATCCTTCTCTCTCTCTCTCTACAGTATAGTATTATCATTCTCTCTCTCTACAGTATAGCATTATCATTCTCTCTCTCTACAGTATAGTATTATCCTTCTCTCTCTCTCTACAGTATAGTATTATCATTCTCTCTCTACAGTATAGTATTATCCTTCTCTCTCTCTACAGTATAGTATTATCATTCTCTCTCTCTACAGTATAGTATTATCATTCTCTCTCTACAGTATAGTATTATCCTTCTCTCTCTCTCTACAGTATAGTATTATCCTTCTCTCTCTCTACAGTATAGTATTATCCTTCTCTCTCTCTACAGTATAGTATTATCCTTCTCTCTCTCTACAGTATAGTATTATCATTCTCTCTCTCTACAGTATAGTATTATCATTCTCTCTCTACAGTGTAGTATTATCCTTCTCTCTCGCTCTACAGTATAGTATTATCCTTCTCTCTCTCTCTAAAGTATAGTATTATCCTTCTCTTTCTCTACAGTATAGTATTATCATTCTCTCTCTACAGTATAGTATTATCCTTCTCTCCATCTCTACAGTATAGTATTATCCTTCTCTCTCTCTACAGTATAGTATTATCCTTCTCGCTCTCTACAGTATAGTATTATCATTCACTCTCTCTAAAGTATAGTATTATCATTATCTCTCTACAGTATAGTATTATCCTTCTCTCTCTACAGTATAGTATTATCCTTCTCTCCATCTCTACAGTATAGTATTATCCTTCTCTTTCTCTACAGTATAGTATTATCATTCTCTCTCTACAGTATAGTATTATCCTTCTCTCCATCTCTACAGTATAGTATTATCCTTCTCTCTCTCTACAGTATAGTATTATCCTTCTCTCTCTCTACAGTATAGTATTATCATTCTCTCTCTCTACAGTATAGTATTATCATTCTCTCTCTACAGTGTAGTATTATCCTTCTCTCTCGCTCTACAGTATAGTATTATCCTTCTCTCCATCTCTACAGTATAGTATTATCCTTCTCTCCATCTCTACAGTATAGTATTATCCTTCTCTCTCTCTACAGTATAGTATTATCATTCTCTCTCTCTACAGTGTAGTATTATCATTCTCTCTCTACAGTATAGTATTATCCTTCTCTCTCGCTCTACAGTATAGTATTATCCTTCTCTCTCTCTCTAAAGTATAGTATTATCCTTCTCTCTCGCTCTACAGTATAGTATTATCCTTCTCTCTCTCTCTCTAAAGTATTATCCTTCTCTCCATTTCTACAGTATTGTATTATCCTTCTCTCCATCTCTACAGTATAGTATTATCCTTCTCTCTCTCTCTACAGTATAGTATTATCATTCTCTCTCTACAGTATAGTATTATCATTCTCTCTCTACAGTATAGTATTATCCTTCTCTCCATCTCTACAGTATAGTATTATCATTCTCTCTCTACAGTATAGTATTATCCTTCTCTCCATCTCTACAGTATAGTATTATCCTTCTCTCCATCTCTACAGTATAGTATTATCCTTCTCTCCATCTCTACAGTATAGTAGTATCCTTCTCTCCATCTCTACAGTATAGTATTATCCTTCTCTCTCTCTACAGTATAGTATTATCCTTCTCTCCATCTCTACAGTATAGTATTATCCTTCTCTCCATCTCTACAGTATAGTATTATCCTTCTCTCTCTCTACAGTATAGTATTATCATTCTCTCTCTACAGTGTAGTATTATCCTTCTGTCTCGCTCTACAGTATAGTATTATCCTTCTTTCCATCTCTACAGTATAGTATTATCCTTCTCTCTCGCTCTACAGTATAGTATTATCCTTCTCTCTCTCTCTAAAGTATAGTATTATCCTTCTCTCTCGCTCTACAGTATAGTATTATCCTTCTCTCTCTCTCTCTAAAGTATTATCCTTCTCTCCATTTCTACAGTATAGTATTATCCTTCTCTCCATCTCTACAGTATAGTATTATCCTTCTCTCTCTCTCTACAGTATAGTATTATCATTCTCTCTCTACAGTATAGTAGTATCCTTCTCTCCATCTCTACAGTATAGTATTATCCTTCTCTCCATCTCTACAGTATAGTATTATCCTTCTCTCCATCTCTACAGTATAGTATTATCCTTCTCTCCATCTCTACAGTATAGTATTATCCTTCTCTCCATCTCTACAGTATAGTATTATCCTTCTCTATACAGTATTATATCTCTCTCTCTCTCTCTCTCTCTCTCTCTCTCTCTCTCTCTCTCTCTCTCTCTCTCTCTCTCTCTCTCTCATTATTACAGATAATGTATATGTTTGGGGTACAGAGATGAGGTAGTCATTCATTATTATTATTACAGATAATGTATATGTTTGGGGTACAGAGATGAGGTAGTCATTCATAAATCATGTTAAACACTATTAGTCCATGCTACTTATTATCTGACTTACTACTCCTGAACGTATTTAGTCTTTCTATAGCAAAGGGGTTGAATACTTATTGACTCAAGACATTTCAGCTTTTCACTTTTAATTAATTTGTAAGCATTTCTAAAAACATAATTGCACTTTCGGGTATTGATGAGGTATTGATGAGGTATTGATGAGGTATTGATGAGGTATTGTGTGTAGGCCAGTGACAAACAATCTAAATATAATCCATTTTCAATTCAAGCTTTAACAAAACAAAATGTTAAGGGTTGTGAATACTCTGTGAAGGCCCTGTAACTAGTTCTCTGTCCCTCTCATTCACTACTGTGAAGGCCCTGTAACTAGTTCTCTGTCCCTCTCATTCACTACTGTGAAGGCCCTGTAACTAGTTCTCTGTCCCTCTCATTCACTACTGTGAAGGCCCTGTAACTAGTTCTCTGTCCCTCTCATTCACTACTGTGAAGGCCCTGTAACTAGTTCTCTGTCCCTCTCATTCACTACTGTGAAGGCCTTGTAACTAGTTCTCTGTCCCTCTCATTCACTACTGTGAAGGCCCTGTAACTAGTTCTCTGTCCCTCTCATTCTTTACTTGTATCACTACTGTGAAGGCAGTTAATAGCATGACTGTTAATTAGACTCAAATATTAATGAATCCTTTATCTAATCTATAAAAAGCCTAAAGATAACTATCTAATTAACTGTACAGAGAAGAACGAGAGAAAAGATTAGATGTTGGATCAATCTCCATCTCACTTATTTTCTCCTCCCTTTTCTCCCTCTCTCCTTCCTCCCTCTCTCCTTCCTTCCCCTACATCTCTTTCTTTCTCTGTTCTCTCTCTTTATTTTCCCTCCTCCCCCATCTCCCCCATCCTCTCCTCCCCCACATCCCACATCCTCTCCTTCCCATCTCCCCCATCTCCCGCATCCTCTACTCCCCCATCTCCCCATCCTCTCCTCCCCTCCCCCATCCACTACTCCCCCATCTCCCCTTCCTCTCCTCCCCCATATCCCCATCCTCTCCTCCCCCATCTCCCCCATCCTCTCCTCCCCATCTCCCCCATCCTCTCCTCCCCCATCTCCCCATCCTCTCCTCCCCCATCACCCCATCCTCTCCTCCCCCAACTCCTCATCTCCCCATCCTCTCCTCATCTCCCCCATCCACTACTCCCCCATATCCCCCATCCTCTCCTTCCCATCTCCCCCATCCTCTACTCCCCCATCTCCCCATCCTCTCCTCCCCTCCCCCATCCACTACTCCCCCATCTCCCCTTCCTCTCCTCCCCATCTCCCCCATCCTCTCCTCCCCCATCTCCCCATCCTCTCCTCCCCCATCTCCCCATCCACTCCTCCCCCATCACCCCATCATCTCCTCCCCCATCTCCCCATCCTCTCCTCCCCCATCTCCCCATCCACTCCTCCCCCATCACCCCATCATCTCCTCCCCCAACTCCTCATCTCCCCATCCTCTCCCCCATCCTCTCCTCCCCCATCTCCCCCATCCACTACTCCCCCATCTCCCCTTCCTCTCCTCCCCCATCTCCCCATCCTCTCCTCCCCCATCACCCCATCATCTCCTCCCCCATCTCCTCATCTCCCCCATCCTCTCCTCATCTCCCCCATCCTCTCCTCCCCCATCTCCCCCATCCTCTCCTCATCTCCCCCATCCTCTCCTCCCCCATCTCCCCCATCCTCTCCTCATCTCCCCCATCCTCTCCACATCTCTCCCCTCTCTCCATGTTTATTGACTGGAAGAGTTCATACAAGAGCGTGTCTTAATGCGTTGCTTTCATGTACCTGGCTGTGTTGCAGCAAATGCACGGACCACAATATTGCAAATTGATCCGTCTACCCGTCACCTTTTGTTGTGGAGTGAAGTGAACTACTATTGATCCGTCTACCCGTCACCTTTTGTTGTGGAGTGAAGTGAACTACTATTGTATTAGCTGCCTCTTGACTCCATCCCTCATCTCACCCTCCCTCCCTCCCTCTTTCTTCTCCTCACAGGGCTAGAATCAGCATGACTAAACAGTCACACACCCGGTCAGTCTCAGGGTTGATTAAGAGACAGCTACGCCTTGACGGCTCGATTGGTGAGCTCTGCGCTTGATGACCCTCACCCCTTCTCCCTCTCTCACATTCACCCTCCACTTCCCTCACCCCTTCTCCCCCTCTCACATTCACCCTCCTCTTCTCTCACCCCTTATCCCCCTATCACATTCACCCTCCACTTCCCTCACCCCTTCTCCCCCTCTCACATTCACCCTCCTCTTCTCTCACCCCTTATCCCCCTATCACATTCACCCTCCTCTTCCCTCACCCTTTCTCCCCCTCTGACACTCCCCCTCTATTTCCCTCACTCCTTCTCACACCTGTCTTCCCCCCCTCCCTCTTTTCAGTTGTCTGCCCCCTCCGCCCCTGTCTGCCCCCTCAATCATCCCCACTCCTCCCCTTCCTCCTTGCCCCTCCTCCTCCTCCTCCTCCTCCTCCTTCACCTCCTCCCCCATCTCCTCCCCTCCTCCCCACTTCTCCTCTCCTCCTCCCCCCTCCTTCACCTCCCCCCTCCTCCACCTCCTCCTCATCCCCACTCCTCCCCTTCCTCCTTGCCCCTCCTCCTCCACCTCCTCCTCCTTCACCTCCTCCCCCCATCTCCTCCCCTCCTCCCCACTCCTCCCCTTCCCCACTCCTCCCCTTCCTCCTTGCCCCTCCTCCTCCTCCACCTCCCCCTCCTCCCCCCATCTCCTCCCCTCTCCTCTCCTCTCACCTCTGTTTTTCTTTCAGGTGGCTGGTTAAGACAAGGTCATCAGACAAACTGATGCAAACAAGAGCTACATAAAAGGATGACTGATCAGATGTTGAGGTTGTTGTCTCCTTTCCTGAAAACGTTTGACTTTTTTCTACTTTCAAGTTTCTTTGTGAAAGAACGGCAGCTATGAGGAGAAAAGTTAAGAGCAGAAAAGTTCTAAGCTAAACTGATAAATGTGATCCACCGTCCCTCCAGTAGAATGAAGTGGACTCAGTTTCAGAAACACAAGACAGACACGTCAAATATAAAGACTCTCTGTCCTCCCTCTCTCCCTCTCTCTCTCCCTCTCTCTCTCCTCCCTCCCTCCCCCTCTCTTCCTCTCTCTCCCTCTTCCCTCCCTCTTCCTCTATTCCTCCCTCCCCCTCTCTCCCTCTCTCTCCCTCTCTCTACTCCCCATGCAGCACAACTTTGAGGGGAAGACAAGACAGTAAAGTCCTCCAGTTCTGTTTGTGTCTCAACTCAGTTTTGGTCTCTTGAGCCAATCACCAATCTGACGTTCCAACATTATTTCCGATATATACACACACACACAGACACACACACACACACACACACACACACACACACACACACAAAGAAACACACACACACATCATCTTGATTTCTTGATTTGTTGTGCTGAGAAATGACATCGCATGCTAATTGCTAGCAGAGGGATCTTTAATAAAAATGTAATTCTGCACAGCATCATTACTAAACTAATGTCCTTATTCATCTACACCAGTAATTTCCACTCTGGAGGAAAAGCTATTTTGTGAGGGAAAGTAATGTTTCCCGTCGAGAGAGGGAGAGGGGAGTGGTAGAGAGAGAGAGAGGTGGGAGAAGGTAGAGAGAGAGGTGGGAGAGAGAGAGAGAGAGAGAGATGGAGGAGAATGAGAGATGAGATAGAGGAAGAGAGAGAGGAAGAGAGAGAGAGAGAGAGAGACAGATAGAGAGGAAGAGAGGAAGAGAGAGAGAGAGAGACAGAGAGATGAGCACAGCAGAGAGCAAGTTACTTGTCCATTAAATTGCATTGCAGCTCCACTTCCATGGGTGTTAACATGGCTGCAATAACTTTATGTTCACGTGTCATTTCACAGTCATGTCCTGTCCTCAATTAGTTCATCTAATTGGATTGCTCCTATCGGGGGGGGGGGGGGATAACAATTTCCAAGCTGTACCATGTAGGTGGGGACAGAGGTTAGGAGAAATGTATTGTAGACCATGAAAAAAAACTGAAAGCCAGAGCCATTAACCAGAGCTACAGCCCCAACTCCAGAACAGGGTGTAAAGAATGCATCAAAACATTATCCAATCAAGAATATTTTCCAAATCGGTCATGCATCACTTAAGGCTAAACATTTCAAATGAAACACAATGGCAGTTATATTTATAATAAACATGGCAACAGATTTTTCCGGTGCCTATTTCCCATCACATATCTAGTGGTGTCTCTAAAGCTGTTGATTCAATATTGGTGTAAAAAGCGTTAAAGCTGTGGAGAATAGGGATGAATAAAGCTGCCTGATAGAAGTTAGCCACGCTAACGTAGCGTAGCCTTCGACACCCCAGGATTCTAGATGGAGGGGAGAGGCAATGTCCGCTGGGTGGCTAATGCTATTTCTATGCACCCAGGGCTTAGAATATCAGGGCCATTTTCACGCCTTCTTAATGTCTTAGAGAAGGGAGCATGGAGGAAGGAACGGAGCTGGTTTACAGAACGTGGTAAGTGTGATTGTGAGAGTGGTTGTCTTAATAAGTCCATAGCTACAGAGCAGGTTGGCTAGGTCTAGTCTGTGTTGGTGAGTTCTGGGTTTGGTAGGCTCTGGGTGTTGGCTCTGCCTCTCTACCTTTATTCTCCACAGACAACCTTCCCCCAGAAATACCAGAGAGAGAGAAAGAGGGGGGGCAAACAAAAAATTCAACAAGACACGTTTACCCTTCTCCTCCCTCAAATACCTAGGCCCCATCACAAACATTTCTAAACAAAAAACCATACAGAGAATACATGTTGGACAGTCTCAGCAATCATACAAAAAGGACACCCCTCCCCAATCCCAGGGTCAACCCGAGCCAACCAGCTATTAGTGGCCAGCTCTCCATTTGGGAGCTGGGAGTTTATACAGCACTCTCCACTAATACCCAGACATACCATCAGAACCCCCTGCCACTGGTGACCCCTAACACCCTCCAACTCTCTAACATGTCTGACCTTCACACATAGGGAGTATAAAGCCTTGCTCCCCACCTCCGCAAAGTTACCCAGTTCCGGGGAACTAAAAGACAATATGTCCTACAGCCCCCCTTGTCAGTCCCCAGTCTCTGCCGTCACTTGCAGTGGTGGAAACGGTAGTGGCCCCTCCCCTCGTGCCCACCCGAAGACTTCCTTCACCGGTTCTGGCAGCGCATCCTGGACCTCGCCCATGAACCTCTCCAACAGCCGGTGTGATGTAATTCCAGACTGCTGCACCAGCTCTTGAGGGGTCTTCCACCCTTCACCTCCAGGCTGCCGTAAATCCTCCAGTGTCCGGTTTTGGAAAATGGGTTCATCCCACAGCCAAGGTCCAGGTGTCACTCCCTCCTCACGCACAATCTTCAGCAACCTCCAAGCCTTCAAAACTGCAGCATAGAAGTCCGAGACCCCGGCCAGCTTTAGCTTCTGCAGACTCATGAGGAAGAGCTGCAGATCCAGCCCCAGACCACCTGCCCTCCTCAGCAGTGCGCATGCCGGTCCCCTCCAACCGACACCTGTGTGGTATAATAGTCTCTGCGCTGCTGTGAGACAAAAAGCTGCAACCCTGCTCTTAAGGTCCACCAGGCCCTGACCGCCCTACCGGACCGGTAAAAACAACACCGCCGCCTTCAGCCTATGATGACCAGACCAAAAGAAGTCCACCAGCCTATACTGTAAGTCGGCCAGCAGCCCAGCAGGGTTAAGAACAGCAACTTTGTGCCATAGGGAGGATGCCACCAGGTTGGTGATGATCAGCACCCTTCCTCTGTACGACACCTGGGAGAGGAGCCACCTCCACTTCGTTAGCCTAGACACCACCGCTTGAGCCACCCCCTCCCAGTTCTTTGTGACCCAACCCTCCGATCCCAGATACACCCCTAGAATCCTGAGCCCCTCACTGCCCCATTCCAATCCGCCAGGAAGCCTAGGAGGCACCCTATCCCCCCATGCCCCACATAGCAATGCCTCACTCTTGCCCCAGTTTACCCTGGCAGATGACGCCCCCTCATACACCTTTAAACACGACTCTAGTGCCAGGACATCCCGGTCATCCTTTAACAGGACTGAGACATTATCAGCATAGGCAGATACTCAGCCGTCTGCCTGGCAAGTCCATCCCCTGCAGTCTCCTGCATCACCAAAAAGGGCTCAATCGTGAGGGTGTACAACTGCCCAGATAGAGGACATCCCTGATGTATGCCCCTCCCCACCCGGACTGGCCTAC
Source organism: Thymallus thymallus (assembly GCA_023634145.1). NCBI lineage: Eukaryota > Metazoa > Chordata > Actinopteri > Salmoniformes > Salmonidae > Thymallus > Thymallus thymallus. The sequence continues at coordinate 5,529,686 of CM042389.1, forward strand.
TGAGCCCCCCCCCCTCCCCAGACAAGAAGCCCCCAGCATACAACATTTTAACCCAAGACACAAAGTGATCCCCAAAACCAAAAACAGACAATACCTTAACCAAATATACATGATCTATCCTGCCAAATACCTTTTCCTGGTCTAAAGAAACTAGTCCAAAGGCCAAATTCAAACACCTTGACAGGTCCAACCTGTCCCTGATCAAAAACAGATTGTATGTGATGGTACGACCTGGCACACAGTAAGTTTGGTTTGCATTTTGAACATTGGAGTCCAGGTGAGATTTTAGCCGATTAGCGAGGACATTGGCAAAGACCTTATATTCCGCGCAAAGCAAAGCCACAGGCCGGTAGTTCTTCAGGTCGTTCAAGTCAACTTTTTTTTGGGAGGATAGTCAAAACTGCCCTTCGGCAGCTCAATGGCAACTCCCCAACCCTGACGCACTCACACAAGACACAACACAAATCTCGACCAATGAGGCTCCAGAATTTCTTATAAAATTAAATTGTCAATCCATCCGCTCCCTGGGTAACAGCAGTCTCGAGTTCACTCAGAGGAATGTCCATGTTATTCCTCTGTGACTGCGACAGTGTGGGAAGGTCCGTAAGCAATACTTGGGAACATGCAGGATCACACTGTTCTGCCCTATACAAATCAGAGTAAAACTCCACAACACTCTCCTAGACTGACAAAAAATACAAATCTGTGCTTTCTCTACATCCCAAGAGACTCATAATCTTCTTTCCGCTGCCCCATCACCCCCAGAAGGTGAGAAAGCTAAAGCAGAAAGCTAAAGCATCTTGTAAGAGCTTTACATTACATTTCCAATAGGAAGCCTGTCGGGGCCCTGGTGTAACAGAGAGCTGAGCCATGGTAATATGAAAAACCCAACTGGCAGTATCGAGACCGACACCAGCCTATTGCTCTGGTGCCTGAACATATAAATACGATCCAGGCGAGAGGCACAAACCCTCCCCCCAACTACCTTCACCCAGGTATATTGTCTGGTGGTGGGATACTGAGTCCTCCATGTATCCAACAAATCACACTGAATCAATACATCATTCAGCACCCCTGCTGAGACTGGATGTGGCTCCTCACGATTCCGGTCCTTGGTAAAATTAATTGTGCCGTTCCAATCCCCCCCTAAAACTAGCACCTCAGCCTGAACTATCAGTGCCGGTTCTTTACATAAGCATCCCAAAAAGACGCCCCACTCCCGCCCTGTACCAGGTGCATACACATTTATAAAAACAAACAGCACATTGTCAATCTCAGCCTTAACAACCAACAACCTGCCGCCACTCTTCTCCTTTGAAGACGTAATGGTAACGCCCAGACCAAGGGAGAAAAACACTGTTACCCCTGCACTAGTGTTCGCACCATGGTTCAGCACCTGTGCCCCCTTCCACCCCTGCACTAGTGTTGGTACCATGGCTCAGCACCTGTGCCTCCTTCCACCAGAGCCCCCAATCCACCTCCTTTACAACATCAGAATGGGTCTCCTGCAAAAACAGCACATCTATATGTTTCTGTTTGACATACTCCCCCAACTGACCCCTCTTCTTCTGGTGCCATTTATATTAAGAGACCCGCAGAGCCTCCATGAGAAGTGAGAGGAAAAAGAACAAGAACAAACCCCTATAGTGAGAACCAAAATAATTGCATGTTGGAAACTACCCAGCAATTTAAGCTGTATCAGAAGGCAAGCCCTTTCGCACCGCTGTGACCCATTTCTTCAACCTGAAACGTTTCTTGGGTGAGAGGACACTCAAGCCCTCAGTCCTCATAGCCTTTTGCACTGACCTCACAAACCTCACAGAGTCAGGAAAATGTGACTCCAGAACCACCTTCTTCTTACCCTTAGTGTCAGTCAAACATTTGGACAGCTCCCTCACCGTATAGGTAGGGCCTGCCACCTGACTGGCTGTTAGCACCGAACTCAGACAGCAGACAGAGTTGGACATCTCCTCACATTCCTCTTCACTCGATTCCCCTACCTCCTCTTCTTCCTGTCCCAGCACCGTACTGACCTGCACTCCCTTCTTACTCAGGCCCTGCTCCCCAACTCCAGGTGAAACACCCTGGGACACCAGTACCTCCTCAACCACACCAACCAAACCTTTCCTCACATCCTTATTCTTCTTTGGCGTGATCAGCCCCACAGACCCACCAGCACGCTTATTAAATCCCTCCATACTCACACCTTTCACTAACCTAGCCTCAGCGACCACACCACTCCCCTCGTTCACAACAATAGGATTTCCCACCACACCCTCCACAACTGTCCCCACTGCAACAGCACTGCTCACTGACACCACCACCACCGTACCAACAATATCACCGGCTGACACCGTGGGCTGCGCACAATCACTCAACCCAGCTACACTCTCCCAGGTACTACGACCCTGCCCGGTTTGCTGCCCCAAACCAGAGCTACAACCGGCCACAACAGGGAGCTCCCCCTCCTACACTACCGGCTGGATACTTCGTCCAGCAGTCACGAGCGGCTGCTCTCCCTGTCCTTGAGTCCTGTGCGGACACAAAAACGTCTTATGCCCCAGGTCACCACATTCAAAACACGCTTTCTTCATGAACACAACAACCGCTTTGTTCATTCTAGATGCAGCAACACCTCCTCAACTCTAACTCCATCCACCGGTACACACCTGAAACCGTGCCTAAGAGACATCGACTCTGCCATACTGTCAGGATCAAAACAAACTTCACCCTTCTCCTCCAAAAACTACCCACTTAATTAGTTTAAGGAAACCTACATTTATGGAACTAGAACCTAAAGAAAGGAAACAAAAACAGGTCTTCTCACCAAACAGCCACCTCCAAAACTACCCACACCCCAAACTCCCAGCATGCAACACACAGAAAGAGAGCGAGAGAGAAGGAGAAGAAGAGAGAGAGAGAAGGAGAAGAAGAGAGAGAGAGAGAGAGAGAGAGAGAGAGAGGAGGAGAAGGAGAGAGAGAGAGAGAGAGAGAGAGAGAGAGAGAGAGAGAGAGAGAGAGAGAGAGAGAGAGAGAGAGAGAGAGAGAGAGAGAGAAACCAGAGAGAAAGCGAGAAACCCAGCTCAGCACAACCCTCTGTAATCCTCTCTAAGAAAACAGTGCTGTGTGCCATTCAATTATCTGTCAGCGGTGAATGATAGCCGCAATAATGTATTCACGCTGCGGATCAATTTTTAATCAAGCCAAGAAATATGAAGGGGAAGGGAAGCTCTAAATGGCCCACCAGGAACTCCCATAATGGAATGCACCAGCAGGCTCAGCGACCCTATTTTTCCACCAATCAAACTACAGCCTCCACCCCCCCCCCCCCACACCCCTCCCGGCTGAGTGATAACGGTCTCTGCCATCCTGTGTCCACTACACCCCACCAGTCTGAGTGATAATTAGAGGACACAGTACCGTGTTATGTGGGTCCATCACAACCTGGAGACTTGACCTCTGTGTGTCAGGGACGGTCATGTTTCCCTACAACACCACCAGGTCCATCACACCCTGGAGACTTGACCTCTGTGTGTCAGGGACGGTCATGTTTCCCTACAACACCACCAGGTCCATCACACCCTGGAGACTTGACCTCTGTGTGTCAGGGACGGTCAGGTTTCCCTACAACACCACCAGGTCCATCACACCCTGGAGACTTGACCTCTGTGTGTCAGGGACGGTCATGTTTCCCTACAACACCACCAGGTCCATCACACCCTGGAGACTTGACCTCTGTGTGTCAGGGACGGTCATGTTTCCCTACAACACCACCAGGTCCATCACACCCTGGAGACTTGACCTCTGTGTGTCAGGGACGGTCATGTTTCCCTACAACACCACCAGGTCCATCACACCCTGGAGACTTGACCTCTGTGTGTCAGGGACGGTCATGTTTCCCTACAACACCACCAGGTCCATCACACCCTGGAGACTTGACCTCTGTGTGTCAGGGACGGTCAGGTTTCCCTACAACACCACCAGGTCCATCACACCCTGGAGACTTGACCTCTGTGTGTCAGGGACGGTCATGTTTCCCTACAACACCACCAGGTCCATCACACCCTGGAGACTTGACCTCTGTGTGTCAGGGTCGGGTCATGTTTCCCTACAACACCACCAGGTCCGGGCCAATCTGCAATAAAAGCTCTCCTATTAGTAATGAACCATCAGCTGTATAAAATACATCTTTAAGAGATTACACATCTCTCCTCCTCCTCACTAAGTTAGAAAACACAACGTCTATAAAACAAATGAGTAGGGAGGTAATTGCAGACAACAAAAATTACATTTCCAATAAAGGCCCTTGTCTCTCTAGGGTCTCTCTCTCCGAGCCCTCAGCTCCTCTCAACCGTTTCACAACCTTCATCTAACCTCCCTCCCTCCCTCCCACACACACACACACACACACACACACACACACACACACACACACACACACACACACACACACACACACACACACACACACACACACACACACACACACACACACACCACTGAGAACCTACCGGAGAGGAGTGTTCTGTTTTATACAAAACCCATCTAACGGGAACAGCAGAAAGAGAGTTTGTAGTTGTAAACAAACCCCTTCTGCTATACCTCCTCTACAAAAACAATGTGGACGTACGATATCTGTGTGTGTGTGATAGCTGTGTGTGTTTGATATCTGTGTGTGTGTACAATATCTGTGTGTGTATATGATATTTGTGTGTGTGTTTATGATATCTGTGTGTGTGTGTGTCTGTGTGTATACGATATCTGTGTGTGTGTTTATGATATCTGTGTGTGTGTGTACAACATCTGTGTGTGTGTACGATATCTGTGTGTGTGTTTATGATATCTGTGTGTGTGTACAACATCTGTGTGTGTGTACGATATCTGTGTGTGTGTTTATGATATCTGTGTGTGTGTACAACATCTGTGTGTGTGTACGATATCTGTGTGTGTGTTTATGATATCTGTGTGTGTGTGTGTACAACATCTGTGTGTGTGTACGATATCTGTGTGTGTGTTTATGATATCTGTGTGTGTGTACAACATCTGTGTGTGTGTACAATAGCTATGTGTGTGTACGATATCTGGTGTGTGTGTACGATATCTGGTGTGTGTGTACGATATCTGTGTGTTTGTGTGTGTGTGTGTGTGCACTATTACCTGGGTCTGTAGCCGTCTGTGTTTCCTTCTGCGTGTCTTCCTCTCTCCTCTCCTCCTCTCCTCCCCTCATCGTCCTCTCCTCCTCCTCTCCTCTCATCTCCTCTCCTCCCCTCATCCTCATCGTCATCGTCCTCCCCTCCTCCTCTCCTCTCATCTCCTCTCCTCCCCACATCCTCCTCTCCTCCTCTCATCTTCCTCTCCTCTCCTCTCCTCTCCTCTCCTCTCCTCTCCTCTCCTATCCTCCTCCTCTCATCCTCTCCTCCTCTCGTCTGTTGTGTTTTTCATGTTACCTCTTCAGTATGACTCAGGTTTTTTATGGACAACATAAACATTTGTATCTTTCAATATAATGTTCATACTTTAGTGGGGTTGTTTATTTTCTTTCCTATGATTCCATTTCCTCTGTTTTGTTTTCTAGATCTAGAAAAACAAGAAAGAACCTCTAGAGAAGACCTAGCCCAAACTCTGGTAGTATTGATGGGGCTCCATAGCAGAACAGCTAGAGAAGACCTAGCCCAAACTCTGGTAGTATTGATGGGGCTCCATAGCAGAACAGCTAGAGAAGACCTAGCCCAAACTCTGGTAGTATTGATGGGGCTCCATAGCAGAACAGCTAGAGAAGACCTAGCCCAAACTCTGGTAGTATTGATGGTGGTCCATAGTAGTGCTTGGTTCATGCACTGGAGCAACATTGGTTGTTGTAAAGTAGTTGTAATTGTGGAGTGTACTGCCACACACTCAAGTTAGCACAAGCATGCACACGCACACACACACTCCTTTCCCCATAGCCTGCATTGGGGTGAAGGCCAAGTGTGTGTCTGGCCCTTGGGACCATGGTCCTGCTCACTCCTCTGACATACCTTGGAGCTGCAGACACACACATTACTGACACCTGAACTGACCCCAGTCATGACGCTACACTGACCCCACAGTCCTGCCCTGCATACTACAACAAGCCACTACTATAGAGATACAATACACCTACCTGGACACACTGGACAGGTACTTAGATGTAATTTACTAATCTCATCCCTCTGTTATTTCAGATGTATCTCAGACTCTATTTGGATGAACACATTGATAAACATAGAAGCTTTTGAAAAACATCAGTTGTGTGTCTGTGATCATCTCCTTATGCCTCCCGTCCCCAATAACCGGACGCCATATTGCATCTGACACCCTAAAGCTTGGCGGGGCGATTGATCTCTATGGGATTAGAAGACGGGCTACAGGGGCTGAGGAGAAAGAGGTCGGGAACCTCCATGTGCTTTCCCTCTCTTTTGTTTGGGGATCGATGCCCTCACACCAGGAGAAAGATTACCATGATGGGTCATGTGAGGTGTCCAGTGTGAAGGAGAGAGAGACAGAGACAGAGACAGAGACAGAGACAGAGACAGAGACAGAGACAGAAAGAAAGAAAGAAAGAAAGAAAGAAAGAAAGAAAGAAAGAAAGAAAGAAAGAAAGAAAGAAAGAAAGAAAGAAAGAAAGAAAGAAAGAAAGAAAGAAAGAAAGAAAGAAAGAAAGAAAGAAAGAAAGAAAGAAAGAAAGAAAGAAACAAACAAACAAACAAACAAAGAAACAAAGAAACAAAGAAAAAGAAAGAAACAAAGAAAGAAAGAAAGAAAGAAGGATTGACAGAATATCCTGTTGCAGTCCAAATCAAAAGGCACTTCTCACATAAATCACAGTATGGAAAGTCCATTACTTGCAGTGATTGAATCCCAGCCTTAACCTTAGTCTATTGACTATTAGAGTGTTGTTGCTCAGAGTAAATGCAGCATTTTCATGTTTAAATTTGGAATCCTCTTTTGTATTGTTTTTTATTGTATTGTATTAAGGTATAATTCAGAGTCCACAGACACGGAGCCACGGTAGTCCCACGTTCCATTGTAACATACTGTAGCTTCGCGGCTCTGAGACCACCGTCCACGGGGGACGGGCAGCCTGACAGCGGACCTCCCCCAAATTCCCAACCAGTGCGGCATTGCGTACTCGATTCGTTTGAATGTGGTGACGGTTGGAGAAATTGCTGGAGCCGCGCTGAGAATTCCAAAAGTATGAAAGCCAACAGTCCAATATTCAAAACAATGCTGTGCGGAGGCGTATACGTTTTGGACTCTGATAAGTGCTTCAGGTGTGAATAGGATGGTGTCACAGAGACATAGGGTGCATATGACTAACAGGTATTGTTTTCTAGAAATACGACATGCATCTATTGAGAAATCTGATGTGTGCTCTGACTTCAACTTAAGCCGTTTTGGCCCTTTGTTTTTCCCCATGAGAGAAATTGAAATCTGTCTGAATACGTTGTAGAAGAAGTACATGCTGTGCTGCGATGTTCCTAGGAAAGACACGCAGCTGGAACACAAATCACTCTCATTGAACAGAAATAAATAATATAATTTATATTATAACATCTTGAACATCTCTTTCTGCGACCCTGTCCAGAGAAACAGAGACTTTTATGTGCAGGTGTTTTCTGTCACAGCCAGACATCAGGAATATTTATTCTCAAGCAGACAAAAAATACCGGTCACATCATCATAACACATGATAGTCAAAATAAACCTTCAAAATCGTAAACCATGTCAAATCAAACACAGTGGTTAAAAACACACTTAAAGAGACAAATAGGAAAAAAAGTCTCTCTTCCAAATGGCAAGAAGAAGAAGGCAGCGCTGGTTTAAAACACACAGATACTGTCAGGCTCTGGCCATAGAGAAGCTTTGCTTCTCTATATTTCTATGGTCAGAGTCTGGCAGATCTATTATTTCTACGTCTGTGTGGTGTTGTGTGTGTGGGATCCCTAATTAGAGGCAGCTGCTATGCATTACCTCTAATTAGGGATCTTACTTATATGTCTGTGTTCCACTCCGTTGGCGTGGTTCATTGTTATGTTGTCTCGTGTTCGTGCTACGTGTGTTTCCTTTCATTATATATTGTATTTGTTATTTTGTATGGTTCGTCATTTAGTTTAAATAAACATGTCGAACTATCGTTACGCTGCGCCTTGGTCTCTCTACACACCCGAACGTGACAGATACAATTTAATCACACACTGAGAGGAGACGCAACATGTTGATCAATACCATGGTGAGACATTAATAGGCTCTGTTCCTCCCTGTGTGAAAGACAGAGAGAGAGTGAGAGAGTGAGAGTGAGAGTGAGAGAGAGAGAGAGAGAGGACTAAAGGTCCAGTCCGGCCAAAACAACCGCCCAGTACCTAGGTGGAGCAGCCAGGCCACAGAGAAATAAATAAATAAACAGGCCCTCTAACCATGTAGCCTCTTCCTGTGAGGGACTGAACACACACACTGTGGCTGCATGGTCTTTGACTCTTTGGCAGACTACTGAAACGAACATGTAACACACTGCCCATACAGCACAAACAGGCTGTGTGTGTGTGTGATGTGTGTGTGTGTGTGTGTGTGTGTACACACACCTTTACACACACACACACACACCTTTACACATAGCTACAGCCAGGATCTAGTTACAGCCAGGATCTAGCTAGAGCCAGGATCTAGTTACAGCCAGGATGTAACTACAGCCAGGATCTAGTTACAGCCAGGATCTAGTTACAGCCAGGATCTAGTTACAGCCAGGATCTAGTTACAGCCAGGATGTAACTACAGCCAGGATCTAGTTACAGCCAGGATCTAGTTACAGCCACGATCTAGTTACAGCCAGGATCTAGTTACAGCCAGGATGTAACTACAGCCAGGATCTAGTTACAGCCAGGATCTAGTTACAGCCACGATCTAGTTACAGCCAGGATCTAGTTACAGCCAGGATCTAGTTACAGCCAGGATGTAACTACAGCCAGAATCTAGTTACAGCCAGGATCTAGTTACAGCCAGGATCTCTCGGTTTAACGGTGAAGGAGTGATGAAGGGAGGAGTCAGAGGAGAGGGACAAAGAGAGCGGTATATGTGGCAGAGTGCATCTTGGGAAATGGTGACCACATTGCTGACACTCTTGCCCATATACACACACACACACACACACACACACAGAAACACACACACACACACACACAAAAACACACACACACAGAAACACACACACACAAAAACACACACACACACACACACACACACAAAAACACAAATACGCAAAAACACACACAAACACAAAAACACACACACACACACACACTCACCCTCCCACAAACACACAAACACACACACACACACCCACACACACAAACACACACACCCTCCCACAAACACACAAGCACACACACACCCACAAACACACACCCACAAACACACACACACATTGCCCTCGCCTGTTTATTGTTTTCTCGACTACACACATACACACGTCCCCTGTCCCCCTGCTTGCTTATTGCTCAGTGTCAGACAGTAGATTGCATTGTAACCTTGACCCGGCTGCCTGCCGTAAATCCCCAGACAGCCACTCCTAGTGACACCTCATCCCACGCCAAGCACTGGATATTACAGGAAAGATGAGCTGCTGAATCACACCAAGGCTATCATTACGGTGTTAGTGGCCAGTCAGTCTCTTACACCAAGGCTATCATTATGGTGTTACTGGCCAGTCAGTCTCTTACACCAAGGCTATCATTATGGTGTTACTGGCCAGTCAGTCTCTTACACCAAGGCTATCATTATGGTGTTACTGGCCAGTCAGTCTCTTACACCAAGGCTATCATTATGGTGTTACTGGCTAGTCAGTCTCTTACACCAAGGCTATCATTACGGTGTTACTGGCCAGTCAGTCTCTTACACCAAGGCTATCATTACGGTGTTACTGGCCAGTCAGTCTCTTACACCAAGGCTATCATTATGGTGTTACTGGCCAGTCAGTCTCTTACACCAAGGCTATCATTATGGTGTTACTGGCCAGTCAGTCTCTTACACCAAGGCTATCATTATGGTGTTACTGGCCAGTCAGTCTCTTACACCAAGGCTATCATTATGGTGTTACTGGCCAGTCAGTCTCTTACACCAAGGCTATCATTATGGTGTTACTGGCCAGTCAGTCTCTTACACCAAGGCTATCATTATGGTGTTACTGGCCAGTCAGTCTCTTACACCAAGGCTATCATTATGGTGTTACTGGCCAGTCAGTCTCTTACACCAAGGCTATCATTATGGTGTTACTGGCCAGTCAATCTCTTACACCAAGGCTATCATTATGGTGTTAGTGGCCAGTCAGTCTCTTACACCAAGGCTATCATTATGGTGTTACTGGCCAGTCAGTCTCTTACACCAAGGCTATCATTATGGTGTTAGTGGCCAGTCAGTCTCTTACACCAAGGCTATCATTATGGTGTTAGTGGCCAGTCAATCTCTTGGTGGGTAGCTCATGGCAGGTTCTTCTAATAAATTACAATAATAATCAATAAATTATCTATTTATTTCTTTGGAATAAGGAAGAAAAAAGAGAGAGAGAGAGAGAGAGAGAGAGAGACAGAGAGAGAGAGAGAGAGAAAGAGAGAGAGAGAAAGAGAGAGATGGTAAAAGACAGAGGTGTGGTCCAAACAGAACAGAGTGATAAAGCCTGATGAATTAATAACATAGAGGCAGATGGGTCCCAGTGGCCTAGTGAAGCACGTCAGCATGGAGAGAGCACCAGGACACACACACACACCTGATAACACACACACACGGCCAATAACACACTGCTAACACACTGATAACACACTGAGATATAACACATCCAGCCGCACACTAAATAGAAATTACATTCCTGTTCATGTTCTCCAAAAAAGATTTGACTGTCCTTCCATGTCCCTGAATTAATTGGTCTTGATTGCAATGTCTAAATGTACTCCAGTTGAAGATAATTTACTACGTAATAATAATAAACCTTGAGATTAATTCAAAATATTATACCTAGCAGTATGAAACTTATGAACATCTCAAGCAATTTCTGAGTTTCTCAACTTGATTCAAATACATGCAGTCATGGCGTAACACAAATGTTTTAGTTGAAACAACTCAAAACTTTGACAGTGTAAAAGGACAAACACGTTACTATGCCTGATCTGACTGTAGGCAAAATGATGCTACTAACAGACTATGTTGAATGCATCTGACACTTTAAACACTGATCTGAAGACAGGTTTAGGATTAGGTTTTGGTAAACTGATCCTAGGTCCGTGTAAAGATATTAACCTCTACTTCATGTCAGACCAGGCAGGCCAGCTGGGCTGCAGTCAGAGCGTGGTCCATGGGACTTTCTCTGAGGTTAGAGGGACCTGGTTGGTTCCACCATTTTACTGCTGGGGCTATACTGCCCCCCAGTGTCCAGGAAGAGAATGACACCCACCGACATGGGCAACACAGAAGTAGCCTAGTGGGCTGGAAGTGTTAGAAATGGCTAAAGTTAGCAGTTGGTGAAAGTGGTAAGGTAAACAAAACCAAAGTGTGGATTGCATTCTGTCCTTATCCATACTGCTTAGAAGGAACCAAACATATAACTGTATAATTTGGGTGAACTATGCCTATAAACTTTAAAGACGTAAAGATAAGAGACTCTACCTGGAGGACCTCTACAGTACATTCCACTCCCTTACTGGTTTACTGAACAACGGCCAACTGCCATCAACATTCAGAAAGAGAGAGAGAATAGAGAAAAGGGAGGACAGAGGGTTGTCTGTTCCAACTGCCATCCACATTCCTCAAGCCCAGGTCAGGTAAAACTCATCAAGGTGCCTGTCCAATACACACACACACACCCCAAACCGCTTATACAGGGTCAGATATTCTTGCATCCCGCTAATGGTTAAGGTTAGATTCGAGGATAGTGTAATCTGATCCTAGATCTGCTGTACCTTGAGCTTTCAAATGACGCCTGGGACTAGGAAGACTAAGACTCCAGTTTGAACCAGTTTGGTTTGAGATGTTTAGATGATGGATGCTGTGTAAAAGAGAGAGGATCTTTCCACTGCGTGCTGTGATGAGAGGGTGTCTGGTTTTTGTAATAGTTTGCATTCCAAATCGCACCCTATTCCCTATGTAGTGCACTATTCTTCGCACCCTATTCCCTATGTAGTGCACTATTCTTCACGAGGACCCATAGGGTCACTATGCAGGGAATAAGGTGCCATTTGGGACGCAGGCCTAGTCGTCCATTGGCACCTGTTTGGGATAACAAGGCTTTCTGTTTTTGTCTGTAATGTTAGACGTACAAATGCATGATAGCATGTTCCACCATGGTCTACTGACAGACACAGAGCCAGAGAGAGAGAGACAGACAGAGACAGACACAGAGAAATCTCATTAGATTGTGGCATGCCAATAAACAGGATGGAGAATGTGAATAGAACGTGAGGCTGTCCGTAAGAAGACAAAATCTGCTTGGCGGGGTATTCGCGGACGCCAAGGTGAGCTCCAGCTAAAACCTTCTCTCTCAGAGCCTAAGCAATGGGAGGAACTCAAATAGGAAGGTTAAGATGGGATGCAGATGGAGAATATAAATAGGATTACTGTTCTTTTAGCTTTTATTTTTACGTTCAATCTTATTTTTCATTTTTTGATGCGGCTGTTTATTGGGTCAGGGGGATAATGTGTCGTGGGGGTTAAGGAGAGGGAGGACAGTCGCTGTGGGAGAAAGCTGATTTTCCGACAGGCGCGACCGACGACAGGGAATGGGGAGGATTGGGATGTTTGGAAGCGTGATGGGATCTGAACACAGCTATGATGGATGAACACACGGAGCATTCTTTCTCTCCTCCTCTTGTCTCTCTCATATACCTTGACTTACAAGACAGAGAAAGAAACCTTAGGAGGAACCAGACTCTAGAAGAATAAACCTTCTACCAGACTGTAGAAAAGAGGAACTTAAGAGGCACCAGTTTTAATCCTAGTAAAAGTTCCCTGTCTTAAATCAGTTAGGATCACCACTTTATTTTAAGAATGTGAAATGTCAGAATAATAGTAGAGAGAAGGATTTATTTCAGCTGTTATTTCTTTCATCACATTCCTAGTGGGTCAGTGGGACCTTAAGAGGCTCCAGACTCTAGATGAGGGGACATGACCTCCTGTAGATCCAGGATAAAGTGCTGATAACTCTACATTACATCCTGTAGATCCAGGATAAAGTGCTGATAACTTTACATTACATCCTGTAGATCCAGGATAAAGTGCTGATAACTTTACATTACATCCTGTAGATCCAGGATAAAGTGCTGATAACTCTACATTACATCCTGTAGATCCAGGATAAAGTGCTGATAACTCTACATTACATCCTGTAGATCCAGGATAAAGTGCTGATAACTCTACATTACATCCTGTAGATCCAGGATAAAGTGCTGATAACTCTACATTACATCCTGTAGATCCAGGATAAAGTGCTGATAACTCTACATTACATCCTGTAGATCCAGAATAAAGTGCTGATAACTCTACATTACATCCTGTAGATCCAGAATAAAGTGCTGATAACTCTACATTACATCCTGTAGATCCAGAATAAAGTGCTGATAACTCTACATTTCCTAACCAGAATAACATTCCCTTGTAGTTTATCTGGGGAAAATGTTGCTTTGGCAAACAAGGCTGTTTATTTTTGTTAAATGGGGCTTTAATTCTGGGGTTGGTACTAATTAAAACGTAGAAACGCAGCTGAGGATGGTGTTTTAGTTAGCGGCTAATTGTGCTTACACCAGGGGAATGAGATGTTTTATGCATTCACTTTCAAGGGAGAGGCCTGTGAACACGCAGGAGTGCGCTCACATACACACATGCGTACATAAACGTACACACAATGTATTTCACACACAGACACACAGAAACACAGAAACACAGAGACACAGAGACACAGAAACACACACAGAAACACAGAAACACAGAGACACAGAAACACACACAGAAACACAGAAACACAGAAACACAGAAACACAGAAACACAGAGACACAGACACAGAAACACAGACACACACAGAAACACAGAAACACAGACAGAGACACACAGAAACACAGAAACACAGACACAGAAACACAGAAACACAGAGACACAGAAACACAGACACACACACAGAAACACAGAAACACAGACAGAGACACACAGAAACACACAGACACAGAAACACAGAAACACAGAGACACAGAAACACAGAAACACAGAGACACAGAAACACAGACACACACACACAGAAACACAGAAACACACAGAGAAACACAGAAACACAGAAACACAGACAGAGACACACAGAAACACAGAAACACAGACACAGAAACACAGAAACACAGAGACACAGAAACACAGACACACACACAGAAACACAGAAACACAGACACACACACAGAAACACAGAAACACAGAAACACAGACAGAGACACACAGAAACACACAGACACAGAAACACAGAAACACAGAGACACAGAAACACAGAAACACAGAGACACAGAAACACAGACACACACACACACAGAAACACAGAAACACAGACACACACACAGAAACACAGAAACACAGACAGAGACACACAGAAACACAGAAACACAGACACAGAAACACAGAAACACAGAAACACAGAGACACAGAAACACAGACACACACACAGAAACACAGAAACACAGACACACACACAGAAACACAGAAACACAGAAACACAGAGACACACAGAAACACAGAAACACAGACACAGAAACACAGAAACACAGAGACACAGAAACACACACAGAAACACAGAAACACAGACACACACACAGAAACACAGAAACACAGACACACACACAGAAACACAGAAACACAGAAACACAGAGACACACACAGAGACACACACAGAAACACAGACACACACACAGACACAGAGACACACACAGAAACACAGACACACACAGACACACACACACACAGGATATCTGTTCCTCCTTCATTTACAGGGTGACTTTTAAACAGTCAGGAGTATAGTATTAATCAGTAGACAGTCTACTGGGGAATATCAGGTTTCCTTCTAACATGGAAGGATGCTTGTATGATTACCTATTTGTGTGTGTGTGTGTGTGTGTGTGTGTGTGCGCGCGTGTGCGCGTGTATGAGTGCCGCAGAGCTACACTGTTGAGTTGAAGGAAATAATTGTCTTGTTTACAAACAGTTGTTTTTAATCTGAGCAGAGGAATTATGGAATGAAGGCGAACCGAACGCGTGTGCTCTCATAATCCCTTAAAAAGACCTTCGTTTGAAAAACGAGAAAAAGACGGCAATAGTACTTTGTCCATTTTCAGACGTCATAGCCAGTATACACTTCCTTTAAATAGTCAGAATTAATCTAAGATAACTCAAGAAATCTGTCATAAATGTTTCACGGTTTTGTTCTTAGTCGCTTATTTTTACATCTAAGATGTTTGGTGCTGTATTTCTTAATGAAAAAAATGAAAACATGAAAGTAAGTCGTCTCTCTTTGAATGACAACAAAGATACCCTATTGTCCCTCTCAGACAAATATTACGGGACTCCATCGAAATGCAGTGGCTTCCTACTCAAGTGCTCTCTCTATTTTGCCCCACCACCAAGAGGTCCAAGGTTACAACAGTCATTTCCCTGCTGACCAGCTGCGGAGTACTCACTCACCTTCCGGACTGTGGCAGCTTCCAGCGGATGGAATTTGCGAGCGCTCCACACCTTATTCTGAAGAGGACTGCGCAAGGAGGTCCAGACGGAGTTGGCGTGTCGGGACAACCTTTCCTTGGACGCGCTCATAGCGATGGAAATCCGTCTGGATAACCTCCGGCACCCCCCTCATCTCTCACCTTCCTCCTTTGGCCTTCCTGAAACAGAGCCTGAACCCATGGAGGTAGGGGCCACACACCTCCCAGCGGCGTCACCAGAGATCAGCGTCACCAGAGACAGCTGGGGCTCTATTCCTATTGTGGTCAGGAGGGGCAACAGCTGCAAGGGCAGAGGAACGGCCCCGTGATCATCGGTCTCCCGGGATAGGCATGAGTATTCCATCATCATCACTTTCCGCTAAACCCTTCCTGGTTTTCATTTCGCTGGCTGTCCCTCATGTGGTGTGTCTACAGTGCCGTGGGGAATTTGATCGACCAGGCCCTCGCCTCCTCCCTGAACATCACCTCATACCCGCTCTCCTTTTCCGGTTCAAGCACTGGATAGTTGACCATTCGGATCCGGCACAATAACACAATAACACACACAATAAAGTACCTATCTATCTATCTATCTATCTATCTATCTATCTATCTATCTATCTATCTATCTATCTATCTATCTATCTATCTATCTATCTATCTATCTATCTATCTATCTATCTATCTATCTATCTATCTATCTATCTATCTATCTATCTATCTACCACTCACCCTCACAGTGAAACCCATGCATCAAGAAAGCCTTCCCTTCCTCACAATGCACCCGTTTATAAAGTCATCCTCGGCCTCCGGTGGCTCCAACGTCATGACCCCACCATCCCACCAAATGCCGGAGGACCTGCTTTCACTTCCCCTGTGGTTCCACGTTTATTTGAGAGTCCTGTGGTTGCCCTCCAGCCCAACATCCCAGAGGTATACCAGGATCTCTGGGAGGTTTTCTCCAAGACACGCGCCACCTGCCTCCCTCCTCATTGCCCCTGGAACTGTGCTATTGACCTGCTTGCAGGCTCTGCTCCTCCGCGCAGCCGCATCTACCCTCTGACGGTCGACTGAAACCAAGGCTGTGGAGGAGTACATCCAGGAGGCTCTCCAGCTGGGTTTCATCTCCACCTCCCCTGCGTCAACAGGCTTCTTCTTCGTGGCCAAGAAGGATGGAGGTCTACACCCGTGCATCGATTACAGAGGCCTCAATTCCATCACCACAATGTACCGCTACCCTCTTCCATATACTGAAGGGGCGTTTCACCTCCACCCCGTTGCTGAAACACACAGATCCTACACTGCCCTTCGTGGTGGAGGTGGACACTTCAGAAGTGGGTCTGGGGGCGTCCTGTCCCAACGTCAAGGTAACTCAAAGAAATTGTATCCATGTGTATACTACTAAAATAGTAGACTCTACGATTCAGAAGAGGTTCCTGTCCTCCATCATTCCACCCTCCTGAGTCGTTGCCCCAGTGCTTTGGAACGTAGATGTGGACATTCACCAGGCTCAGGAGAGGGAACCCACGCCTGCTACGTCGCTCGCTATGTCAACTCCAGCTCCGTATGTGCCCAAACTAAATCTCCCGGCACACTCCAGCAGGGAAACTCCTTCCACTTCTCATGCCTCAGCGGCCTTGGTCTCTTATGTCCATTGATTTCGTCACTGATCTCCCCTCTTCTGATGGTTTCACTCCTATTTTTGTTGTTGTGGACAGATTCTCTATATGCTGCTGTTTTATCCATCTCTCTCGTCTCCCTACCACTCTCCAGGACGCTGAGGTTCTGTTCCAGCAGGTCTTCCGGCATTATGGCCTACAACCGCGGTCCCCATTTCACGTCACGGGTATGGAGAGGCTTCATGGAGAAGCTGTGATTCACGGTCAGCCTCACTTCCCGGTACCGGCCTCAGTCCAACGGGCAGGTGGAAAGGATGAACCAGGAGCTGGGGAGGTTCCTTAGGAGTCACTGCCAGGACCAGCAGGGAGAATGGAACCGGTCCCTTCCCTGGGCAGAGTACACCCAGAATTCACTGCGTCACTCCTACACCGGAATAACCCCCTTCCTGTGTGTCCTGGGGTATCGACCAGCCCTGGCTCTGTGGACACCGAGCCAGACCGAAGCTTCTGCGGTGGACGAGTGGTTCAGGCGAGCAGAGGAGGTCTGGAACGATGCCCACGTAAGACTCCAGCGCGCCATCTGCTGCCGAAGTAACAGGTGGACCGCCACCGCAGGCTCCCGTGTTCCATCCTGGTGATCACGTCTGGCTATCCACCAGGAACCTCACACTCCCCCTGCCCTGTAGGAAGCTGAGCCCCCAGTTTGTGGGGTCCTTCAAGATCCTCCGGAGGGACACCCTCTTTTCATGTTTCCATCCTCAGGCCGGTGGTTCCTGGTCCCCTGGCTGGTGCTGTCCCCCGCGACACCCCTCCACCTCCCCTGGGCATCGATGGGAGCCACACCTATGCCATCAGGTTCCTCCTGGACACCCAACGTTGTGGGGGTCGGCTCCAGTACCTGGTGGACTGGGATGGGTACATTCCAAAGGAGCGCTGTTGGGTCCCGGTGGACAACATCTCATTGTTATGCATCATCATCATCAACCTGATACCTCTCCCTTTATTTATCCCTCAGTAGCCTCAGTCTTCAGGCAGTATTGGTTTTGTTTACATTCAGCACGCTACTCCTGTTTTGATTATCTTCATGTTTCTTATTATTAAACTCGCCTTGTGAACCTGCTTCCTGACTCCCAGTGTATACGTTACAGTGTACTAGTAACTGGTTAGGGTTCAGTTTATATATTTAATCTGTCATAACTTCTTATTGCGATGTAAGTACATGCCTATACATACCTCTTTCAGTGTATATACAGTATGCTAGTAATTCATGCCTGGGTACTAGTCATTTGACTTAATCCTGTTTATCTGTCCCTCATGGCATAGTTTCTGTGTGTCTTAGCTATTCAGTCAATGAGGTAAAATCCCTCCCCATTAGTTACTATGGGTCAAGATGGCTGCCAACCAGTCATTGTTCACACTTAATCAGTATGGCCAATCAGTAACATCATTACGTCCAGAGTTACTTCCTGGTCTCTACCAACATGGCTGTTGTTTACATGTTAGCATCCTAGCATGCTTCCACTAACCGTTAACTGTACATTCTGTTCCATTACAGAAAACCACTATACGCTTACACTAGATAGATAGATAGATAGATAGATAGATAGATAGATAGATAGATAGATAGATAGATAGATAGATAGATAGATAGATAGATAGATAGATAGATAGATAGATAGATAGATAGATAGATAGATAGATAGATAGATAGATAGATAGATAGATAGATAGATAGATAGATAGATAGATAGATAGAGCTATCATTTCTTTGTCAAGCAGCTACAACAAAACATAGGGCAGGTGCAAAATGCCAGAACGAAAATACACAAAAGACAGATACATGATACATAGAGCGGCAGTATGAAAAAGTATAGAAATACAAGATATCTGGAGTGCAAAAAAGATATAAAAAGACATTGCATAGTATGGGGTGGTTGAATGAATATGTACACTATACATTGGTGGATGTTGGATGGTTAACTATACTATACAGGTCGATGGCAGAGAAATACTTCAATAGCTAAAAATGCATATGATATTAGTGAGGGTAATAATAGTTTACTTAATAGACAGACTGGTTAAATGAACAGGTAAGTGAATATTTTGCATGGTTAAATTAGCTGTACAGGTAAATATACAGTTATATTTACAGGTAAGTGAATACTTGCATGGTTACATAAACAGTACAGGTAAATGACAGGAAGAGATACTTAAATAGCTAAATGTGTATATGATATAATTTGGGGTAATAATAGTAATTACAGTCCTTAGTGCGCAGGGTTTAATTACATTATATAGTCTAATAGCCGCCGGCAGGAAGGACCTCCTTAGTGCGCAGGGTTTAATTACAGATAACTGCACGTACTGCACATTCAATATACTAAAAGCAATGAAAAATGATGCAACTGACAGGAAACTAATATGCATTCCTGAGTGAATGACTACGTAAGTTAAGTCCAAGAATTACTTGCAATATTGCACGTGATATGATATAACAACTGTACATGAGTATGTATATACAGACCTGAATGAATAAATAAGTCCTGAGTGAATGAGTGATTACGGACCAGAGTTACTCACGGATGGATGCATAATGGTTAAACTAGGTCCTAGCACACCAACAGTTCCAGGTCTGTGTTGCCGACTGCACGGCACCCCGGTGAGGCATTAAATAGTCTAATAGCCGCCGGCAGGAAGGACCTCCTGTAGCGCTCTCTGGCACACCGTGGTGGGATCAGTCTGTGACTGAAGGTGCTCCTCTGCGTCATAACCATGGCATGCAGAGGGTGGGTTACGTTGTCCATGATGGCCAGCAGTTTGGCCAGGATCCGTCTCTCCGCCACCTCCTCTAGAGTGTCAAGGCTCATCCCCAGGACAGAGCTAGCCTTCCTGATCAGCTTATTTACCCGAGAAGCATCATCGGCTTTTATGTTGGCTCCCCAGCACACCACTGCAAAAAAGATGACACTGGCCACCACAGACTGGTAGAAGGTATGCAGTAGTTTACTGCACACGTTGAAGGACCTGAGCCTACTCAGAAAGTAGAGTCGGCTCTGGCCCTTTTTGTACAGGGCCCTGATGTTACCAGCCCATTCCAGCCTATTGTCCATATGGACTCCCAAGAACTTGTATGACCCAACCATTTCCACATCCATCCCCTGTATAGGGACTGCAGTCAGTTGTGTCTTGGTTCTCCTGAAGTCCACCACCATCTCCTTTGTTATGCTGATGTTGAGCTGAAGGTAGTTCTGCTCACACCACAACACAAAGTCACTGATTGTGCTCCTGTACTCCTCCTCCTGCCTACCCCTGATGCACCCTACAATTGCGGAGTCATCCGAGAACTTCTGTAGGTGGCATGTTTCAGAGTTATATCTGAAGTCCGAGGTGTAGAGGGTGAACAGGAAGGGGGACAGGACCGTTCCCTGGGGGGCCCCTGTGTTGCTCACTGCCCGTTCTGACACACAGCTCTGTAGTCGCACAAATTGTGGCCTACCGGTCAGGTAGTCCGTGACCCAGGAGACTAAGGGTGCTTCCACTTTCATCCTCTTCATCTTCTCACCCAGTAGCAGGGGCTGAATGGTATTGAAGGCACTGAAGAAGTCAAAAAACATCACCCTCACAGTGTAACCTGCGTTGTCCAGGTGAGAGTAGGCCCTCTGCAGAAGGTAGATGATTGCATCATCCACCCCGATGTTGTGCTGGTACGCGAACTGCAGGGGGTCCAGTGATGTACACACCAGGGGTCTGAGGTGAGCGAGGACTAACCTTTCCAGGGTCTTCATGATGTGGGATGTTAGCGCTACAGGTATGAAGTCATTCAGGACAGTGGGGTGTGCCTTCTTGGGCACTGGGACGAGGCAGGATGTTTTCCACAGCACAGGGACCCTTTCTAGGCTCAGGCTAAGGTTGAAGGGACGCTGGAGTATTCCACACAGTTGGTCAGCACAGACCCTAAGCACCCTTGGGCTGATGCCATCAGGGCCCGCCGCTTTCCACTGGTGTAGTCTCTCCAGCTCTCTCTTCACTTGGTTGGTGGTGATAGCCAGCCCAGGTGGGGAGGTGGGGGGAAGGGGGGTGTTGAGGATCAGTCCAGAGGGAGCAGGGGTGGAGGTGAGGTCGCTTATTGTCTCAGCAGAGGTGTTGTGAGCAAAGTGGGGGTGGGACAGCCGTGAGGGTGTGTGGCCTGGGGAGCTGGAAGGGAGGTGGACAGGGCCAGTATCAAAACTGTTAAAAAATTGGTTCAGCTCATTGGCTCTGTCCTGCGTCCCCTCCGTCTGCCCGCTATTTGACTTTTTGAAGCCAGTGAGATTTCTCATACCCTTCCACACCTCTCTCACCTGGCTCTGCCCCAGCTTGTCCTCCATCTTCTCCTTATACCCTCTCTTCCCCTCAGCAATCCGCAACTTCAGCTCCCTCTGGACGCATTTCAATTTGTCCTTGTCCCTCTTCTTGAAGGCCCTCTTCTTCTCATTCAGCAGGGCCTTCAGGTCGCTGGTGACCCAGGGTTTATTATTTGGAAAACAGCGTACCTTCCTGGTGGGTACAGTGTTGTCTACACAAAAATTAATATAGTCCGTTATGCAGTCAGTAAGTCCATCGATGTTCTCTCCATGAGCCTCACAGAGCACATCCCAGTCTGTTGTTTCAAAGCAGTCCTGTAGGGCCTCATTCGCCTCCAGGGACCATCTCCTAATGGTCCTAGTGGTTGCAGGCTGCTGTTGGACCAAAGGCCTGTAGAGTGGAGTGAGATGGACAAGGTTGTGATCCGATCAACCGAGGGGAGGGAGTGCAGTGGAGTTGTATGCGTCCTTCACATTAGCATATAACAAGTCCAGAGTTTTATTATTCCTGGTTGGGCACTTCACAAACTGTTTGAACGTGGGCAGCGTTGAAGAGAGAGATGCATGGTTAAAATCCCCCGAAATGGCAAATAAAGCACTGGGATGCGCTGTCTGTAACCTCGCGATAACAGAGTGGATGACGTCACATGCTGTGTTTGCGTCAGCGGAGAGCGGGATGTAAACAATAACAGCAATGGCCGCCGTGAATTCCCTCGGCAAATAGTAAAATAGTAGGGTCTCAAGGTTAACGGCTAACAGCTCAATGTCCAGGCTACAAAACTCTTCCTTAAGAGTAATATGGTTCGAATTACACCATCTGTTGTTAACTAATAAAGCCAGCCCACCACCCTTGCTCTTACCGGAAGAAACGCTATCCGTGTCCGCTCTGATGGTCCGGAACCCGCCGATAGTGACGTTCTCTATGGGGATGTTATCGTTCAGCCAAGTCTCTGTAAGTCTCTGTAAAACACATTTTACTCTTCCTCCTGTTTGACGTGTGTCTGTTTGGTGTTTGGTAATGAAATGTAAATTATATCCCTGTCTCCTTCTGGTCATTCTACATCCTCTAAAGGCCTCAATATACTTCAGTTCGGCTGGCGCCTAGCCGAGCTTGGCCATGCAAACCGAACGCGTGTGCTCACATACTCCTCTTAAAAGACCTTAGCTTAAAAAAAACGGGAAGAAAATCTGTCCATTTTGAGACGTCATAGCCAGTATACACTTCCTCAAAATAGTCAGAATTAATATAAGATTTCTCAAGAAATCTGTCATTTATTTTGAAGTTTTTACTGCATTTTGAGGGAGCATACAATTGGCATGCTGACTCTAGGGATGTCCACCTGTTGCCAGATAATTTAATGTTCATTATTCTACCATAAGCTGTACGTCCAACTGGCCTCACATCCGCAGACCACGTGTATGGCGTTGTGTGGGCGACCCATACATGTGATGTCAGCGTTGTGAACAGAGTGCCCCATGGTGGCGGCGGAGTTATGGGCAGGCATAAGCTACCGACAATGAACACATTTGCATTTCATGGATGGCAATTTGAATGCACAGAGATACTGTGATGAGATCCTGAGGCCCCTTGTCGTGCCATTCATCCGCCGCGATCACCTCATGTTTCAGCATAATAATGCACGGCCCCAAGTCGCAAGGATCTGTACACAATTCCTGGAAGCTGAAAATGTCAAAATTCTTCCATGGCCTGCATACTCACCAGACATGTCACCCATTGATCATGTTTGGGATGCTCTGGATCGACGTGTACGACAGCGTGTTCCAGTTCTCCAAAAATATCCAGCAACTTCGCACAGCCATTGAAGAGGAGTGGGAGAACATTCCACAATCAACAGCCTGACCAACTCTATGCGAAGGAGATGTGTCTTGCTGCATGAGGCAAATGGTGGTCACACCAGATACTGAATGGTTTTCTTATCCACACTCCTAAATTTGATTTAAGGTATCTGTGATCAACAGACGCATATCTGTATTCCCAGTCATGTGAAATCTATAGATTACAGCATAATGAATATATTTAAATTGACTGATTTCCTTATATGAAACATTTTTACTTGTTGCGTTTATATTTTTGTTCAGTATAGAACAGGGGTGTCAAACATACGACCCACGAGCCATTCAATACAATTTATTTACAATTATACATTTTATTTTAAAAAATATATATCTAAATCGTCATTGAAATAACTAAAACCCATTCTGTGTGGAAAGGATAATGAACCTACAATTGAAGTCTCTTCACTCTGTCCAGCTTGATAACAGTCATTTTGTAATGTATATGCAGGGAGTCAGGAAGCAGGTGCAGAAGGTGAGTTTAATAACAAGAAATATGAAGAATATCAAAACTGTCAGGCCCAGACTGAGGACATGCCTCTTGACTCTTCTATGGGAGTTGAAAGGTCACAATCAGGACTTAACATGAGAGTTCCAGACAACTTTATGTTGATTATGGTTAATCCCCAATTAGAGGCAGCTGCCTTGAGTTGTCTCTAGCATACCAGTCCAGTTCGCTGTCCTTTTGTTTTGCATCGTTCATTTTGACTGAATAAAAGATGTCAACTCGCTACTCTCTCTCTGCGCCCTGTTCCTTCTACTCGCCACATGAAAAAACAGGAGTAGAGTACTGAACGTAAACAAACCCAATACTGCCTGAGGCTACTGAGGGCTAAATAAAGGGAGAGTAATCAGGACGATGATGAAGTCCAGGTGTGCGTAACGATGGGGAACAGGTGTGTGCAATGATGGTTGCCAGGTGTGTGTAATGTGGGTTGCCAGGACCTGTGGTTAGTAGACCGGTGATGTCGAGCGCCGGAATGGGAGAGCGGGAGTAAGAGTGACACAATTAAAGTCTCTTCACTCTGTCCAGTTTGATAACAGTAATTTATAGTATCTTCACTCTGTCCAACTTAATAACAGTCATCTATAGTCTCTTCACTCTGTCCAGCTTGATAACAGTAACTTTAGTCTCTTCACTCTGTCCAGCTTGATAACAGTAATTTATAGTCTCGTCACTCTGTCCAGCTTGCTAACATTCATTGAAATGAAAGCTAGACAGTCGGGGAGCATCGAAAACAGTCATCTACAGTCTCGTCACTCTGTCCAGCTTGATAACAGTCATCTACAGTCTCGTCACTCTGTCCAGCTTGATAACAGTAATTTATAGTCTCTTTACTCTGTTCATCTTGAAAACAGTAATTTTAGTCTCTTCATTTTGTCCAGCTTGATAACAGTCCATTCTAATCTCTTCACTCTGTCCAGCTTTCTAACAGTCATATATAGTCTCTTCACTCTGTCCAGCTTGATAACAGTCATCTATAGTCTCTTCACTCTGTCCAGCTTGAAAACACTAATCTATAGTCTCTTCACTCTGTCCAGCTTGATAACAGTCATAAATAGTCTCTTCACTCTGTCCAGCTTGATAACAGTCATCTATAGTCTCTTCACTCTGTCCAGCTTGATAACAGTAATCTATAGTCTCTTCACTCTGTCCAGCTTGATAACAGTAATCTGTAGTCTCTTCACTCTGTCCAGCTTGGTAACAGTCATCGAAATGAAAGCTAGACAGTCAGGGAGCATCGACAACAGTCATCTATAGTCTCTTAAATCTGTCCAGCTTAATAACAGTCATCTGTAGTCTCTTCACTCTGTCCAGCTTGATAACAGTCATCTGTAGTCTCTTCACTCTGTCCAGCTTGATAACTGTCATCTATAGTCTCGTCACTCTATCCAGCTTGATAACAGTCAGCTATAGTCTCTTCACTCTGTCCAGCTTGATAACAGTAATTTTAGTCTCTTCACTATGTCCAGCTTGATAACAGTCAACTACAGTCTCTTCACTCTGTCCAGCTTGATAACAGTCATCTATAGTCCATTCACTCTGTCCAGCTTGATAACAGTCATCTATAGTCTCTTCACTCTGTCCAGCTTGATAACAGTCATCTATAGTCTCTTCACTCTGTCCAGCTTGATAACAGTCATCTATAGTCTCTTCACTCTGTCCAGCTTGATAACAGTCATCTATAGTCTCTTCACTCTGTCCAGCTTGATAACAATCATCTATAGGCTCTTCGCTCTGTCCAGCTTGATAACAGTCATTTATAATCTCTTCACTCTGTCCAGCTTGTTAACAGTCATCTATAGTCTCTTCACTCTGTCCAGCTTGCTAACAGTCATCGAAATGAAACCTAGACAGTCAGGGAGCATCAATAACAGTAATTTTAGTCTCTCCACTCTGTCCAGCTTGATAACAGTCATCTATAGTCTCTTCACTCTGTCCAGCTTGATAACAGTCATCGAAATGAAAGCTAGACAGTCAGGGAGCATCGAAAATTCCAAAAGCGATGGATATATAACCAATTTTAAGTGAGGCCCTCCGGACCTCGATAAAGATCAAATGTAGCCAGCAGTGTAAAATGAGTTTGACGCCTATGTGTTTTTTTATTTAACCTTCATTTAACTAGGCAAGTCAGTTAAGAACAAATTCTTGTACAGGGGCAGAACGACGGTGATTCGATCCAGCAACCTTTTGGTTACCGGCCCAACACCCTGACCACTAGGCCACCCTGCCGCTACCTGTTCTAGAAGTTAATGAGTTCTGAAATTAATTCCATATTTTTAAAGGAGGATTAATTTCACTTTCTGCACACAGAGTTTGTATATAGACAGTAGTATTTAGGGGTTATATGATATATCCTGTATCTGGGAATAATTACAAACGGACCATAGATCAGTGTCTATGAAGCAGCTTCGTCCTCCTGCTGTCCTTATCTCAAGGTGAAAAAATGAATAAGTTGACCAGTGCCTATAGGGCAGCCGTTGAATGTATGATTGAGACACTGCTCTGCTATCTCTCTCTCACCTCAGAGCCCCCAGTCTTTCACTCTGTGTTGCTCGGGGAATCTCCTTTGCCTGTGTTTACTGTGAAAGACCAAGGAGTACTTACACATTAGCCACTGCCATGCAATTTGGGTCGCGCCGCATGAAATCCTTACCAATTATTCAGAGGCGCAGCGAAGGGGCTTTTCTCCCTGGAATAAAACCTCTCTCTCTCCATGTTTTAGCTTCGGGCGAAAGAAGGGGATCGGAGCGGGAGAGGGGAGCGTCGTCACAGATAGCGGAACATCGCTCTGACACTTCCCTAATGTACCAGAGGTCTCACTTATTCTAACGACATTTCAGCTAACGACCGTTTGCCATTATACACCTGTTGGTTACCAGAGCGGGGAGCTCTTTCACTATCCTGACTGGAAGATGGAGCGGAAAGGAGAAGTGTAGTATAATTTAATTAAATCCTCAGACTGATAGAGATGCCATTACACTTTGGCTGTTGGTAACCAGACCAAGAGTGGTAGCTTTGCTATCATGGCTGAACAAGAGGGGAAATACTGTACTTTAATCCTCAGCCACTTTGTGTTGTTAGTTGTGATGGTGGGGGTGTGAGATATAAGGCCTATACAACCATCTGTCCTAGTAGTAGTTACAAAATCCAACAGAACATCTTAAACGGTGTCAACAAATCATATTGTCTCTACTCTGTCAGTTCCTAATTAAGTGTCAAAAAAGTAAATGTGTTTTTGTCCTTTGAATCGTTCTCCGGTTTGAGAATGTGGAGGAGAGTGTGAATACAGTGAGAGAGAAGAGAAGAGGAACTTTCGCAGGAAAAACCATCCCGTACTGTATTTCTTTTTCACACGTCATCAGAAGCAAATCATCAGAGGCTGACAGGTTGCTAAAGCAAAGGTATTTTATCATCCAATTTCTTCAGTTTTGTAGCGAAAATGTGAGAAAAGAGCATAGTGAAAATGAAACCAGGAAACAGAGGTATTTCGATTGAAACTAAAGCTCACATAAAATAAATGGCCCTCTCGGTTTAGCTTTTGTCAAGTGTGGTGCTTCCTCTTTCATCTCTCACCTCTAGGTAAGGAGGGCTATTTGTTCTGAGGAAAGCTGGATGTTCATTGGACCACAAATAGTTTTGATTTAAGTCGGGCAACAAAAGTTAATAGAACCAACCACATAGGCCTAAATATTTTTCAAGCACACGTGCAGTGTAGCTATACAGTGTTTAGTCTTGCGGTTTCCCTGTAGGAGAGGGGACTCCAGCTTTCCTGCTGCCAAGCCACACAGATTTATAGCCAGGCTGTCTCACACACACACACAGACATGCACATACCCCTAACCCCTAAATCTCACATTAAGGGCCTCACAAAACAACATACCTCCATCAACACACAAACCACCACAACCACCGCTCCCCAGTCATAGTAATGGCCCGATGACCTGTGAACCAGACCCATTTCTCCTCCACTCTGTGTCACACACACACAAACACACTCAAGCCTCAATCTGTGTACGACAGAAAAACCCACACTTCTCCTTTAATGTTTACCAAAGTGCCAGCGCCAGCCCCCCCCCCCCCCCCCACTCCTCTCCTGACCCAGGAAAAACAGAGCATGGTCGGCGCTGGTCGCTGGCAATTACAACTCACATAACTGTATGATTGTCAAATAACCAGCAGGCAGAGGCAGAGAGAGTGTCAGGCTCTGGCCATAGAGAAGCCCATTTGCTTCTCTATGTAGCTATGGTCAGAGTCTGACAGTGTCTTTCTTTTCTGTTTCTGTGTGGGGTTTAGGTTGGATCCCTAATTAGAGGCAGCTGCTCCGCATTGTCTCTAATTAGGGATCCTATATATGTTAAGTCTGTCCTTCACTCTGGTGTGGGTCGTTGTCGATGTATTTCGCAGTCACGGTGAAAGTAAGTGTGCCTTTTTTACGTCCGTTCAGTTCGTGTCTGTTTCGGGGAACGTGACGTTTAGTCTATTCATGTTTTGTTCTGTAGTTCGTCTTTTGTGTTTGTTGTTTATACATAGTATATATACAAATATTACATAGTATAAATAAATATAGATGTCGAACTACTATCCCTGCGCTGCGTCTTGGTCATTCCCACACCCACACCCACATCGTGAGAGAGAGAGAGAGAGAGAGAGAGAGAGAGAGAGAGAGAGAGAGAGAGAGAGAGAGAGAGAGAGAGAGAGAGAGAGAGAGAGAGAGAGAGAGAGAGAGAGAGAGAGGCTGTCGTCATGGTAGTCATTGTAGCCGCCATGCTAGTCAAGCTAGTCATTCTAGTTGTTTGATAGTCGTGCAAGTCGTCATTGTAGTCATGCTAGATGTTATGGTAGTCATCCTAGCATCATGGCCGTCATGCTAGTCGGCAAGATAGTCAAGCTAGTTATAAAGATAGTCATGCTATTTGTCATGATAGTCATACTAGTCATCACGGCAGTCTTGCTAGTTGTCATGGTAGTCATGATAGTCACCATGGTAGCCATGATAGCCGTAATGATAGTCATGATAGTCATCATGGCAGTCAGGATAGCCGTCATAACAGTCATGATAGTCACCATTATATGCATGCTAGTCATCATGATAGTTATGCTAGTCATCATGGTAGGCATGCTAGTCATGCTAGTCATTGTGATGGCCATGCTAGCCCTCATGGTAGTTATCATAGTCATCATGATAGTCCTGCTAATCATCCTTATAGTCATGATAGTCATCACGATATTCATGCTACTCTGCATTATTGTTCTGCTAGTCATCATGGTATTCATGCCAGTCGTCATATAGTCATGATAGTTGTCATGGTAGTAATGATAGTTGTCATGGTAGTCGGCATGATAGTCATGCTAGTTGTCATGGTAGTCATGCTAGTCATCATGGTAGTCATGCTACTCGTCATTAGAGTCATGCTAGTTGTCATGATAGTCACACTAGTCGTTAAATATAGTCATGCTAGTCGTCATGGTAGTCTTGCTAGACATCATGATAGTCATACTACTCATACTTTTAGTCATGCTAATTGTCATTGATTGTCGTCATGATAGTCATGCCAGTCATCATGGTAGTAAGGCTATTTGTCATGATAGTCATGTTAGTCGGCATGATAGTCATGCTAGTAGTGATAATTCACACACACACACTCCTCATAGATGTAAATAAACGTATCTCAAGTCTTTAACAGCAATGAACGCTGCATTGTATATCGTTATCCCCTGACAGTAATGAATGCTGCATTGTATATCGTTATCCCCTGACAGTAATGAATGCTGCATTGTATATCGTTATACCCTGACAGTAATGAACGCTGCATTGTATATTATTATCCACTGACAGTAATGAACGCTGCATTGTATATTGTTATCCCCTGACAGTAATGAACGCTGCATTGTATATTGTTATCCCCTGACAGTAATGAACGCTGCATTGTATATTGTTATCCCCTGACAGTAATGAACGCTGCATTGTATATTGTTATCCCCTGACAGTAATGAACGCTGCATTGTATATTGTTATCCCCTGACAGTAATGAACGCTGCATTGTATATTGTTATCCCCTGACAGTAATGAACGCTGCATTGTATATTGTTATCCCCTGACAGTAATGAACGCTGCATTGTATATTGTTATCCCCTGACAGTAATGAACGCTGCATTGTATATTGTTATCCCCTGACAGTAATGAACGCTGCATTGTATATTGTTATCCCCTGACAGTAATGAACGCTGCATTGTATATTGTTATCCCCTGACAGTAATGAACGCTGCATTGTATATTGTTATCCCCTGACAGTAATGAACGCTGCATTGTATATTGTTATCCCCTGACAGTAATGAACGCTGCATTGTATATTGTTATCCCCTGACAGCTCCGTTGCTCTGTATGAAGCCCTGGTCTATCATGTTACAGCTATGAGAGAGCACAGTCGGATCAGATAGAATTATTGTTGACATATCTGACATCAACAAGAGCTTATCATCTGTGTCTGACTCCTGTAAGTGTAAATAAAACAACTCGATACACACCACACACACACACACATGCATGCAGAAACCTACACACACACACACACACTTGTGACTGCCCAACCTGACTTAATCTCCCTCTCAGATCTCCAAACAAAAACCCTTGATAAGCCCCTGACACGATCTTCACACACACACGATCTTCACAGACCTTGAATCTGGAGACATAAAGGCAGAGGCAACAAGGGAAAGGTCTGAAGTTTATCAGATTAGATGTTCAGCATGAGCTATCAAAGACCAGACACATCTCTCTTTAATACATTTGTGCACACACACACACACACACACACACACACACACACACACACACACACACACACACACACACACACACACACACACACACACACACACACACACACACACACACACACAGACACACACACCAACACACACACACACACAGACACACACACACACACACACACAGACACACACACCAACACACACACACACACACACACAATCTCACACACACACACACACGCCACACACACTCACACACACACACACAATCTCACACACACACACACACACACGCCACACACACGCCACACACACTCACACACGCCACACACACACGACACACACACACACTCACACACACACACACATGCCACACACTCACACACGCCACACACACTCACACTCACACTCACACACACAAACACACCACACACTCTCACACACTCACACACGCCACACACGCCACACACACACACAGAAACACAAACACCAGCCCTCTAAACAAGCCTAGCGCCCTTTGTCACGGCAACACTTCAGGAGAACATGGGGCTCATGGGGTTCAGATGGAATCGACGTTTGGATTACATCACGCCTCCGTGATCAAGTACTCAAACACTAGATAAAAACACACAACACACACACTAGATAAAAACACACAACACACACTAGATAAAAACACACAACACACACTAGATAAAAACACACAACACACACTAGATAAAAACACACAACACACACTAGATAAAAACACACAACACACACTAGATAAAAACACACAACACACACTAGATAAAAACACACAACACACACTAGATAAAAACACACAACACACACACACACACTAGATAAAAACACACACACACACACACTGGATAAAAACATAGAACAACCTTTAATCCGGCTGAACCCCACTCTAAATAGGATTGGGGAGTTGGAGGATGGGGGTTAGGGAGCTAGTGCTATTATAGTTTGGACTTTTGCTACTATTAGGGCCTTTTACACTAGCAAACGGGCTGTGAATTAGGTTCTGCCTTGCTCAGAAATCAGATCTGCAACATTCAGCATTGGACGTGGATGTGTGGGTATGGTTGGGTTTCAATAGTCTAGAATAGACCTCAAGGACCACTTCGGAAACAAGTGTTTAAATTAAAACTGAAGAGCTGTATTCTGGGAATACAGTCCATATGTTGTTGTGTATGTTTTTAAAGCCTAGGCATTACCACAGTATTCTTCAAAAGCTACACCTACATCTATGACTTTCCCTGCATGACGTCATTGTCAGATGAAAATATTGTATACAATTTTGAGGCAATGTACTCTGAACATTTCATGACTCTAGGACCAATAACATATATTGAAAAGCTTCTGAAGTTTCATAATTGTATGTTTGCTAATGGGAAAACATGGACATTTTTTATATTTCCTGAATTTTTCTGTTTTGGAAATGAGGATTGGGCTAGGCAGTGGTTTTATATATATTGGGCTAGGCAGTGGTTTTATATATATTGGGCTAGGCAGTGGTTTTATATATATTGGGCTAGGCAGTGGTTTTATATATATTGGGCTAGGCAGTGGTTTTATATATATTGGGCTAGGCAGTGGTTTTATATATATTGGGCTAGGCAGTGGTTTTATATATATTGGGCTAGGCAGTGGTTTTATATATATTGGGCTAGGCAGTGGTTTTATATATATTGGGCTAGGCAGTGGTTTTATATATATTGGGCTAGGCAGTGGTTTTATATATATTGGGCTAGGCAGTGGTTTTATATATATTGGGCTAGGCAGTGGTTTTCTGTAGTATAATTTACCTCATGACTCTGTTCTAAGACATTAAAGTCTGCATGCATAGCTAACCCACTATCCCGCTATCCCGCTATCCCACTAACCCACTAACCCACTATCCCAGCGTCGCTCCCACAGTCTGCATGCATAGCTAACCCACTATCCCAGCGTCGCTCCCACAGAGTCTGCATGCATAGCTAACCCACTATCCCACTATCCCAGCGTCGCTCCCACAGAGTCTGCATGCATAGCTAACCCACTATCCCGCTATCCCAGCGTCGCTCCCACAGAGGAAATAGAGGAAAAACACTCAATCTAATGTTCACCAAAACAAACAACAGTTGCTATGGAGACAGAGGGAAACTTGAAGAATCCATAATTCGGACAAGAATGGAGCCCGAAGACAATCTATCTCCTGGCCAAGGTACTCTATTCGCCTGCCAAGTAGTGTGTGCGTCCCGAATGGCACCCTAATAGTTATGGGCCCTATTCAAAAGTAGTGCACTATAAAGGGAAGAGGGTGCCATTTGATCTGCCAGGATTGGTGACTGAAACAGTGAAGAACAAACAACTGAATACACTCAATCATTACTTTATTTAGTCAGTGCCAGGCTTTCTGTGTGTGTGTGTGTGTGTGTGTGTGTGTGTGTGTGTGTGTGTGTACACCTGTCTGTGTGACAGCATGTGAGTGATGGGGTATTTTATTCAGATTATATCTCTAGACTGCTTTGTGTATCCTAAAGCTTTTGTCTGTTGTCCAGTTTGGAACCTTCTCTTTGTTTAAACTTTCTTCTTCTTCTTCTTCTTCTTCTTCTTCTTCCAGCTCTCTTTGTGTCTCTCTCTCTCTCTCTCTCTCTGTCTCTGTTTCTCTCTCTCTGTGTCTCTCTGTCTCTCTGTGTCTGTCTCGCTCTGTCACTCTCTCCCTATCTCTCTCTCTCTCTCTCTCTCAATTCAATTCAAGCAAGTGAAGTAGATAATAAACAAAGGTGAAATAAACAATAGAAAATGAACAGTAAACATTACACTCACAAAGGTTATTAAATAATAAAGACATTTCAAATGTTATATTATGTCTATATACAGTACAGTGTTGTAACAATGTGCAAATAGTTACAGTACAAATTAGAAAATAAATAAACATGTTATTTGTTCTTCACTGGTTGCCCTTTTCTTGTGGCAACAGGTCACAAATATTGCTGCTGTGATGGCACACTGTGGTATTTCACCCAGTAGATATGGTGTATCCAAATTGGATTTGTTTGGCAGGAGGTTAGGAAGTGCAGCTCAGTTTCCACCTCATTTTGTGGGCTGTGTGCACATAGCCTGTCTTCTCTTGGGAGCCAGGTCTGCCTACGGCGGCCTTTCTCAATAGCAAGGATATTATTACACAAAATTATTTCATACACACATTTAGCTATTTAAGTATCTCTTCCTGTCATTTACCTGTACAGTCTATGTAACCATGCAAATATTAACTTACCTGTAAATCGAACTGTATATTTACCTGTACAGTTAATTTAACCATGCAAAATATTGACTTACCTGTTCATTTAACCAGTCTGTATATTAAGTAAACTATTATTACCCTCACTTATATCATACGCACTTTTAGCTATTTAAGTATTTCTCTGCCATCGACCTGTATAGTATAGTTAACCATGCAAATACTCCTTATTTATCTATATCAACTTGCAATATTTGTATCTTTTTTTTTTCACCCAACACTCTGTAACAATGTATAGTGTACATATTCAGCCATCCACCCATACTATGCAATGTCTTTTTATAGCTTTTTTGCACTCCAGACTTCTTGTATTTCTATACTTTTTCATACTGCCGCTCTATGTATAATGTATCGTGTATCTGTCTTTTGTGTATTTTCGTTCTGGAATTTTGCACCAGCCATATGTTTGTTCGTAGCTGCTTCACGAAGAAATTTCCCCTCTGGATCAATAAAGTATCTATCTATCTATCTATCTATCTATCTATCTATCTATCTATCTATCTATCTATCTATCTATCTATCTATCTATCTATCTATCTATCTATCTATCTATCTATCTATCTATCT
Source organism: Thymallus thymallus (assembly GCA_023634145.1). Taxonomy (NCBI): domain Eukaryota; kingdom Metazoa; phylum Chordata; class Actinopteri; order Salmoniformes; family Salmonidae; genus Thymallus; species Thymallus thymallus. Next base: position 5,564,360 of record CM042389.1, read on the forward strand.
ATCTATCTATCTATCTATGCTCACTGAGTCTGTACATAGTCAAAGATTTCCTTAATTTTGGGTCGGTCACAGTGGTCAGGTGTTCTGCCACTGTATACTGTCATTCTAGTTTGTTCTGTTTGGTAATTCTTTCCAATGTGTCAAGTAATTATCTTTTTGTTTTCTCATGATTTGGTTGGGTCTAAATGTGTTGATGTCCTGGGGCGCTCTGTTTCTCCATCTCTCTGTCTCTCTCTCCCTCTGTTTCTCCATCTCTCTGTGTCTCTCTCCCTCTGTGTCTCTCTCCCTCTGTGTCTCTCTCCCTCTGTGTCTCTCTCCCTCTGTGTCTCTCTCCCTCTGTGTCTCTCTCCCTCTGTGTCTCTCTCCCTCTGTGTCTCTGTCTCTCTCTGTCTCTCTCTCTCTCTCTTCTTTGTGTATTTCTGGATGAGACTTCATTCATATCATTTGAAGAAAGGAGGAATGGATTATAGCCCACATAGCTGATTGATCATAATGCCACAAAACAGCAATATATTCATATTGTACAACAGTTGAATGTTTAGTAATATTGTAATACAAACAAATGATTATCTTGTTTTAAGTATCATGATGTGATGTTTCATCCTTCCAGTTTATTTCTAGAAATAAAATGATGGCAGTGCACACTCACACATAACCTTATCCATGAAGCGGGAGACTGCTCCCCCAACCCCCACCAACACACACACACATAACCTTATCCATGAAGTGGGAGACTGCTCCCCCAACCCCCACCAACACACACACACACACACACCTCTGTTCTGAGAAAGCCATGAAGGGGGAGACTTCTCCCCCAACCCCCACCAAAACACACACACCTACCTCTGTCCTGGGAAAACCTTAGCCATGAAGGAGGGAAGCTGCTCCCTATAAAACAACACACCCACATCCCTCCCCTGTCCCTACCTCCCTGCGTCCCTCCCTCCCTCCCTTTCTGGTCTGACTCCATCCTGTGGTCAGCCCCGACAGCATCGCTCCTGGACATAAACACAACACATGAAGGATGGAGGATGAGTCTGCGTGTGTGTGTGTGTGTGTGTGTGTGTGTGTGTGTGTGTGTGTGTGTGTGTGTGTGTGTGTGTGTGTGTGTGTGTGTGTGTGTGTGTGCGTGTGACGTGTGGCATGTACGTGCGTGTGTGCAAGTGGTATGTGGCGTGTACGTGCGTGCGTGCGTGCTTTGAAATTCCCCAGACTAGAGTGGGACAGCGAACTGTGTGGGGGGAGTGGGGGGGTCACCCTAAACAGGCATATAAATACACCAGGTCTGCCTAACAACTGGCACCCTATTTCATATATCGACAACTCAGACAACTTTTGAATCATTGAACATACACCCTTTTCTAAATGAGTGTGATTTAAAACCCTTTTCTATCACCAACTCAGATCTATTGACTTTTCTTCAAGGAGAATGATGATCGATGGGTTGAATAGTCTTTGTCTCCCTCTGTTGTCCAAATGAGTTATAACAGAAAGAACTGAATAGACTAGAGGTTAGGGTTAGGGTCAGCACCACCACCAGGTACCAGTAGGGTTAGGGTCATGGTTAGGGTTGAGCCGATGTGTGGACATGAAGCCCTATGGGCGGGAGGCCTGGAATTACCAGGAAGTGGGAGGCCCCGGTACACAACTGAGCAAGAGGACAAGTATATTAGAGTGTCTAGTTTGAGAAACAGGCGCCTCACAAGTCCACAATTGGCAGCTTCATTAAATAGTACCCACAAAACACCAGTCTCAACGTCAACAGTGAAGAGGCGACTCCAGGATGCTGGCCTTCTAGGCAGAGTTGCAAAGAAAAAGCCATATCTTCCTGTCCAGTGTTCTTTTGCCCATCTTAATCTTTTCTTTTCATTGGCCAGTCTGAGATATGGCTTTTTTTCCCCTGATCATCTACACACAATACCTCATAATGACAAAGCAAAAACAGGTATAAAAAAAAAAAATGAAATATCACATTTACATAAGTATTCAGACCCTTTACTAAGTACTTTGTTGAAGCACCTTTGGCAGCGATTACGGCCTTGAGTCTTCTTGGGTATGACGCTACAAGCTTGGCACACCTGTATTAGGGGAGTTTCTCCCATTCTTCTCTGCAGATCCTCTCAAGCTCTGTCAGGTTGGATTGGGAGCGTCTATACACAGCTATTTTCAGGTCTCTCCAGAGATGTTCGATCGGATCAATGGAAACAGGAAGCACCTGAGCTCAATTTCGAGTCTCATAGCAAAGGTTCTGAATACTTATGTAAATAAGGTATTTCTGTTTTATAGGTTTTATACATTTGCAAAAATTTCTAAAAACCATTATTTTTTTCGCTTTGTCATTATGGGGTATTGTGTGTAGATTGATGAGGAAAATGTTTTATTTAATACATTTTAGAATAAGGCTGTAACGTATCAAAATGTGGAAAAAGGGAAGGGGTCTGAATACTTTCCAAATTCACTGTATATTTGTTTTATACCTCCAGGGGTCCTAAATTATAAATTTTATGACCATTTTAAAACAATTCCATATGTTAGCTTAGTAGATATTGTGATCTAAGAGACTACATAGGGATCAGCCAAAAGGCAGGGGTCCATTTTCTCCAAAATGTCACTCCCACTGGGCCCAATCATCCTTTACATGACCGTCGGGGCGAGGCTCAGAATCTGAGGTCTTCACCACACCTGCCACCACAGGTAATTCATCCTCACTCTTCACCACACCTGCCACCACAGGTAATTCATCCTCACTCTTCACCACACATGCCACCACAGGTAATTCATCCTCATCTTCACCACACCTGCCACCACAGGTAATTCCTCCTCACTCTTCACCATACCTGCCACCACAGGTAATTCGTCCTCACTCTTCACCACAGGTAATTCATCCTCACTCTTCACCACACCTGCCACCACAGGTAATTCATCCTCACTCTTCACCACAGGTATTTCATCCTCACTCTTCACCACACCTGTCACCACAGGTAATTTGTCCTCACTCTTGTCAATTTACATTTCTGAGCCAACAGAGAGCAGAATACGATTTGTACTTGCCGCCATTGTTCTTCAACACACATCTTACCACTGCACTCGGCTCTTCTCCTTATTCCTCGCTGTCCATAATGACGTCTATCCGTTCACCAACCTCTTGCTGCGCCTTTATTGCTTGCACGCACTGATGGTGTTTCTCCTAAATTCAACTTTGTTCTTTAGCCCAATTTACTAGTCTGGCTATCTCTGGCCTCTCCATGCTTCTCTTCTATCATTACCCACGAGACGCAACGCCGAACATTCTATTTCCTTCGCTGTTAGAATTCCAAGTTGGATGACCGTTCAAAACGATTTTTCCTAGTCGGAGTTCCCAGTTGTCTTAAACGCACTGAAGTCGGAGGTCGGAGAGTTCCGAGTTCCCAGTTGTTTTGAGTGCGGCATCACTCTTTGGGTTTCCACTAGTTACCACAGCCACAAAGTCAAAATATCATTAAAAAATCTAATCTAATCACATTTTACTGGTCACTTACATATATTTAGCAGATGTTATTACGGGTGTAGTGAAATGCTTGTGTTTCTAGCTCCAACAGTGCAGTAGTATCTACAATACACACAATACACACAATACACACACATCTAAAAGTAGAAGAATGGAATTAAGAAATATAGCAATATTAGGACGAGCAATGTCGGAGTGGCATTGACTAAAATACAGTTGAATAGAATACAGTATATTCATATGAGATGAGTAAAGCAGTATGTAAACATTATTAAAGTGACTAGTGTTCCATTATTAAAGTGATCAGTGATTCCATGTGGCTATTTCATTCATATTTGGATATATCTTAATAATTAATTCAAACTAAAATTAGCTTTTTTGTATTAATTTAAGGTTAAGCAAAATTGTAGCAGTGTGTTAAGGTTGGGCTTAAGGTTAGGTTCAAAATCCCATTTTAAGCAGATAAATTGTAGAAATGGGCGGGGCTTGTGACGTTGTGGCCACGGTAACTAGTGAGGACCCTCTCTCTGCTCTTGGTGCTTTTACGAAAACTGGGAACTCGGAAGTCTTAGACGCTCGGAAGTTTGAGATTTCAGAGTTCCCAGTTGTTTTGAACTCGGCATCTCCCTTCACCAGTGACGTAGGGCTGCCTGCACAATCCAACATGGAGTAGCGAGCGATGGGGCTCTAGGGGCCACCCCTCCGTAACGCCAGTTCCCATTCAGCAACGCTGAACGGGCCGTCGAAAACCGGCCCCCAAGAATTTAGGAGGCAACATTTTTACTTAACCTTAGGATTATAAACTTTCGGAGAGTCTTTATTTTACACAATCAACTGGTTGGCTTGACAAGAAAAGGACAGCAGAGAGAGACCTACTGTAGTCGAAGCCTGAGGCAGAGAGCGTTGGGTATTCACACAAAGGCAGCGGAAAGATAGAGTAGAAGGGAAAGGGCTGAGGAGAGGTGTTTAAAAAATGACGAGCAAAAAGTATGCACCCGCATTGGGATATTGTTTCAGGTGAAACGAGAAAATGATAGAAGAAACACACCCAAACGAGTAAGTATTATAATTATAAATGTATAAAACTTCATTAGCGTTTTTCATTAGGCAGAAAGAATCGCAACGCGTTGAAAGCAAATCAAACAATAATAAAATAAAACCGCTATATGACACAGTAGGTCTGGACAAAACTACGATTGTCGGGCAGAGTTGAAAATTTGGAGTGTTTTTAAAACAACGGTGCAAATTAAGATAGCCCAAGGCAAGTAGGTTACTTTTAAAACCGGGATAGTAGAAAATGTACCCATAATATCGCATGGCACAGATTTTGGACCCAGGCTAGTAGGAAATTGCGGTCTAGTATCCTGGCTGGCCAGTCAGCCTGCACATGCTAGGCTAGTATATAGACTCTTTTAAATATATACCTTTGAGAAATGCTCAACTAAGATACACTTTATTTGTTGGAAACGAATACCTTGTGGAGCTGTTTCGTTTGTTTAAAAATAGGTTTTTACAAAGTTTGAATATAGTCTGACTGTGTCATGGGGATTAGGCTATATATTGACAGTGGAAGCAGAAGAGGACGAGGTGGTTTAAGGCCCCCGCCTCGTTCTAGTCTACGGAGTCTGTCTTGAGGGGAGAGAGAGAGAGAGAGAGGTGGGGTGGGGTGGTGGTTGCAGCGTGGGTGGATCTAAAACATGTTGTAAAGCGATCAGCAGCAGCGCAGTATAACATGTAACCAAGTTCCAAACTCTAGCGTTCTAACAGTTCCATTCTATTGACCGATGGAACAGAGCCTATCGTTTCTCCTTAGTTTGCAGTTACTATTGTTGCGTGGCCTGTGCAACATTCGTTTAGGGCATCGTTCTAATGTTTGTTTGTTCAAGCTGTGGCTGGGGGGAACTCTTTTCGGAAGGAGGATATGAGATATCCGATATGCCCCATCCACCATCTCTTTTCGGAATCGCTCTCATTTGCATAAGCGTTAACTGGGGTGGAGGTTGCAGCGTGGGTGGATCGGAAACATGTTTTAAAGCGATTAGTAGCAGTAGGGTCTTTTAAAAGTTCGAAACAAGTTACAGTTTAAGTCGGAAGTTTACATACACTTAGGTTGAAGTCATTTAAACTCATTTTCAACCACTCCACAGATTTCATGTTGGCAAACTATAGTTTTGGCAAGTCAGTTAGGACATCTACTTTGTGCATGACACAAGTAATTCTTCCAACAATTGTTTACAGACAGATTATTTCACTTACAATTCACTATATCACAATTCCAGTGGGTCAGAAGTTTACATACACTAAGTTGACTGTGCCTTTAAACAGCTTGGAAAATTCCAGAAAATTATGGCTTTATGGCTTTAGAAGCTTCTGATAGGCTAATTGACATCATTTGAGTCAATTGGAGGTGTACCTGTGGATGTATTTCAAGGCCTACCTTCAAACTCTGTGCCTCTTTGGTCGACATCATGGGAAAATCAAAAGAAATCAGCCAAGACCCCAGAAAACAAATTATAGACCTCCACATGTGTGGTTCATCCTTGGGAGCAATTTCCAAACGCCTGAAGGTACCACGTTCATCTGTACAAACAATAGTAAGCAAGTATAAACACCATGGGACCACGCAGATGTCATACCACTCAGGAAGGAGACACGTTCTGTCTCCTAGAGATTAACGTACTTTGGTGCGAAAAGTGCAAATCAATCCCAGGACAACAGCAAAGGACCTTGTGAAGATACTTTTGTACCCATTTCCTACAGCATCTAGATCCACAGTAAAACGAGTCCTATATCGACATAACCTGAAAGGCCGCTCAGCAAGGAAGAAGCCACTGCTCCAAAACCTCCATAAAAAAGCCAGACTACAGTTTGCAACTGCACATGGGGACAAAGATCATACTTTTTGGAGAAATGTCCTCTGGTCTGGTGAAACAAAAATAGAACTGTTTGGCCATAATGACCATCGTTATGTTTGGAGGAAAAGGGGGACACTTGCAAGGCGAAGAACACCATCCCAACCGTGAAGCACTGGGGTGGCAGCATCATGTTGTCGGGGTGCTTTGCTGTAGGAGGGACTGGTGCACTTCACTAAATAGATGGCATCATGAGGAAGGAGAATTATGTGGATATATTGAAGCAACATCTCAAGACATCAGTCAGGAAGTTAAAGCTTGGTCGCAAATGGGTCTTCCAAATGCACAATGACCCCAAGCATACTTCCAAAGTTGTGGCAAAATGGCTTAAGGACAACAAAGTCAAGGTATTGGAGTGGCCATCACAAAGCCCTGACCTCAATCCTATAGAAAATCTGTGGGCAGAACTGAAAAAGCGTGTGCGAGCAAGGAGGCCTACCAACCTGACTCAGTTACACCAGTTCTGTCAGGAGGAATGGGCCAGAATTCACCCAACTTATTGTGGGAAGCTTGTGGAAGGCTACCCAAAACGTTTGACCTAAGTTAAACAATTTAAAGGCAATGCTACCAAATATTAATTGAGTGATTGTAAACTTCTGACCCACTGGGAATGTGATGAAAGAAATAAAAGCTGAAATAATTAATTCTCTCTACTATTATTCTGACATTTCACATTCTCAAAATAAAGTGGTGATCCTAACTGACCTAAGACAGGTAGTTTTTACTAGGATTAAATGTCAGGAATTGTGAAAAACTGAGTTTAAATGTATTTGGCTAAGGTGTATGTAAACTTCAACTGTACATTCTATCTGCTGATGGAACAGAGACTATCGTTACTTGTTACTTTGTAGCTATTCGTTTGGTTATTTGTGTCAAGGCCATCGTTCGAAAGTATGTTTGCTTCAAACTGTGACTAGGGGAAGTCTTCAAGAGAGCACGCTTCATTAGTAAAAATACAGATCGAGGACAACAGGGCTTGTATGGCAAAGCTTGCCCGACGAAACATCAACTAATTTCTTTATCTATGGATGTGTCGTGTGACATTATTCTAACATTGGATCGTTATTCCAGTTTCTTTGCTATTCATGAAGTCTGAATCATAGTGACGTGCCTTCCTTTATCTTGCTCAAATCGAAAGCATTTAAAATGTAAACAGAGGCGCTTGCATAGTCTAGGCCTGTAGCTGTCTGAGTTTTGTCTTTGGGTCATTATAATGTTGTTTAGGCCAGGGGTTCCCAAACCGTTTCACTCAGGCACCCCTTCCAGCATCGTGGAACATTCATGACACACTGTTCACACCCCTCTTGTTGGATGGAGATTCTATATATTTTTCCATGTCTATGTATTCATTGGGCGGTAGGTAGCCTAGCGGTTAGAGCGTTGGGCCAGTAACTGAAAGGTTGCTGATTCGAATCCCCGAGCCGACAAGGTGAAAAACCTTTAGTGTCCTTGAGCAAGGCACCCTAATTTGCTCCAGGGGCTGACCCTGTTGGTAGGCCGTATTGAGTTCCTTAAAAATACACACTGGGGGAACCACTGGTTTAGACTATGCAGTTGAATTAGTTTTATACTAGTCTATCATCAAATGTATGGGCTCCCGAGTGGCGCAGTTGTTTAAGGCAATGCATCTCAGTGCAAGTGATGTCACTACAGTCCCTGGTTCGAATCCAAGCTGTGTCACAATCCAGCCGTGATTGGGAGTCCCATAGGTCGACGCACAATTGGCCCAGCGTCGTCCAGGTTTGGCCAGTGTAGGCCGTCATTGTAAATAAGAATTTGTTCTTAACTGACTTGCCTGGTGAAACGTAAACTTTTACGAAATACATTTTAAAAAAATCTAATCAAATTATATTTTACGTGCGCAGGTGTAGACCTTAAAGTGAAATGTAAATTTCATAATGTTTATATTTGTAGGCAAGATCTGCTTCAAGCTTTTTATTAATGGTATCAATTTACAGTGTCCTTTATTGGCAATATTCAATAGGCTGTTCACCTTTTATAATGCTGTGTGTGCGTGCTGAATCATAGGTAGGCCTAGTCTATTGCTTTGAAAGCATAGACAGGCTCTGTAGAATGGCAGTCATGCAGATCCAGATAGATAGCTGTCGGAAGGGCGAAGTGCACAGGAAGGGAGGTTTGCGTGGCAGTCGCGTGACGCTCGCCCATTCATAAAAACTGTAACCTTCAGCGCGTCCCATTCACCATGCATAGCTACAGCCAGGGATCTTGCTACCTTGACATGAGGGCCATTAGCGCTGCAACCAAACAATCAAGACAGGAAACTGTTGTCCTTGCACACAGCAGGCCAGGCCAAATGCTCAGGGCCCAGTTTGTCAAAAGTTATCTGATCGTATTACAGCAATCGGATAGGATTACAAGAAAGAAACAGTACGGGCAAAGGCTACTGTTCATTAAAATACATATTTTATATTCTACACAATACACATTTGAAAGCTTTATTTTGATCCATAATGACACATTGAGTACAATTACAGGCACACTTATAATGTGATATAAAACTGATTATGGTAGTAGGCAGATTAGGCAATAGTCATGTAAACCCCTTACCCTGCTTATCTTCATAAGGGCAAAATCGAAGTAAGCATACAGCGGCTAAAACACTTTCTTACAAAATCTTACAAAATATTACGACACGTAAACACCTTAATCGGCGTTCCAGCTGTGCATTTGATCTGCGCATGTTCTAGCACCAGCCGAGCGAACCTCCCTCTTTAGCGCGAGTGAAGTGAGTTGTATGGGTCTCAGAAGTAGTTTTCACATACAAAGGTATACAGTACAGTCGTGGCCAAAGGTTTTGAGAATGACACAAGTATTGGTCTCCACAAAGTTTGCTGCCTCAGTGTTGATGATGGCAATTTGCATATACTCCAGAATGTCATGAAGAGTGATCAGATGAATTGCATTTAATTGCAAAGTCCCTCTTTGCCATGAAAATGAACTTAATCCCCCAAAAACATTTCCACTGCATTTCAGCCCTGACACAAAAGGACCAGCTGCCATCATGTCAGTGATTGTCTCGTTAACACAGGTGAGAGTATTGACGAGGACAAGGCTGGAGATCAATCTGTCATGCTGATTGAGTCAGAATAACAGACTGTAAGCTTTAAAAGGAGGGTGGTGCTTGAAATCATTGTTCTTCCTCTGTCAACCATGGTTACCTGCAAAGAAACACGTGCCGTCATCATTGCTTTGCACAAAAAGGGCTTCAAAAGGAAAGGATATTGCTGCAGGTAAGATTGCACCTAAATCAACAATTTATCGGATCATCAAGAACTTCCAGGAGAGAGGTTAAATTGTTGTGGATAAGGCGTCAGGGCGCCCAAGAAAGTCCAGCAAGCGCCAGGACCGTCTCCTAAAGTTGATTCAGCTGCGGGATCGGTGCACCAACAGTGCAGAGCTTGCTCAGAAATGGCAGCAGGCAGGTGTGAGTGCATCTGCAAGCACAGTGAGGTGAAGACTTTTGGAGGATGGCCTGGTGTCAAGAAGGGCAGCAAAGAAGCCACTTCTCTCCAGGAAAAACATCAGGGACAGACTGATATTCTGCAAAAGGTACAGGGATTGGACTTCTGAGGACTGCGGTAGAGTCATTTTCTCTGATGAATCCCCTTTCCGATTGTTTGGGCCATCCGGAAAACACCTTGTCCGGAGAAGACAAGGTGAGCGCTACCATCAGTTCTGTGTCATGCCAACAGTAAAGCATCCTCAGACCATTCATGTGTGGGGTTGCTTCTCAGCCAAGGGAGTGGGCTCACTCATAATTTTGCCTAAGAACACAGCCATGAATAAAGAATGGTACCAACACATCCTCCGAGAGCAACTTCTCCCAACCATCCAAGAACAGTTTGGTGACGACCAATGCCTTTTCCAGCATGATGGAGCACCTTGCCATAAAGCAAAAGTGATAACTAAGTGGCTCGGGGAACAAAATATCGATATTTTGGGTCCATGGCCAGGAAACTCCCCAGACCTTAATCCCATTGAGAACTTGTGGTCGATCCTCAAGAGGCGGGTGGACAAACAAAAACCTACAACTCCAAGCATTGATTATGCAGGAATGGCCTGCCATCAGTCAGGATGTGGCCCAGAAGTTAATTGACAGCATGCCAGGGCGGATTGCAGAGGTCTTGAAAAAGAAGGGTCAACACTGCAAATATTGACACTTTGCATAAACTGAATGTCATTGTCAATGAAAGCCTTTGACACGTATGGAATACTTGTAATTATACTTCAGTGTACCATAGTAACTACTGACATAAACATCTAAGAACACTGAAGAAGCAAACTTTGTGGAGACCAATACTTGTGTCATTCTCAAAACTTTTGGCCAAATATGCTTCCCAAAAATACCATGGTCGCTAGGGTAGAACGTTTATTTTCCTTGGAAACTTTCAGCATTTATCAGAGTGCCATCAGGTAGCCTGATTTCAGATGTGTCCATGTTAACAGGATTATTATGGAATCATTCTTATTATTGTAAATATTTTAATCAAACTATTTTATTAATCTGACTAATCTGTAACTGTACTCATTGTCAGCAAAATGTAAGATCCAAATAAATTATGAGTCCTCTGTTGACTTTCTCTCATTGACACACACACACTGAGACGGCCGGTACATTTGTGGAAGTTGTATTGATCCCTAGGCTACCGACGTGCGCTGTCAGTGTTGCAGTATTTGACTGCGATGCCCAATGACATTCAGCTAAGGTCACTGCTCTGCAATATAAACCAGAGCTGACCACCAAGCATTGATTAAACTGCTACACACACACACACACACACACTGTCTGTCACTCACTGTCTGTCACTCACTGACTGTCTGACACTCTCACTGTCTGTGTAGGAACGAGTTGGGCCATGTCTCCATAGAAGCAGAATGATTAGAACTGGAAAAGCCTATCAGACCACAGTTGATGCACTGTCTTTCTAGCATTCAGGATTTAACAAATTCTTTTCCCAGCTCTTTCAGCTCCAATCAACATATCTATATGCCATAGAGCATCATAGACAACAAAAACCAGAAAACACAACATAGCAAGGAGTAGGGGCCTTTGCACACCTCCTGGAAAATAATCTAGGGGAAACACTGGCTCCTGAAACAGAGGATAATAGACAGAGAGAGACCGACACAGAAAGAGCGACCGACACAGAAAGAGAGAGACCGACACAGAAAGAGAGAGACCGACACAGAAAGAGAGAGACCGACACGGAAAGAGAGAGAGAGACCGACACGGAAAGAGAGAGAGAGACCGACACGGAAAGAGAGAGAGAGACCGACACAGAAAGAGAGAGAGAGAGAGAGAGAGAGACACACAAAGAGAGAGAACAAGAGACACAAAGAGAGAGAGACAGAAAGAGAGAGAGAGAGAAAAAAAGAAAGAAAGAGAGAGACGACACAAAGAGAGAGAGACCGACACAAAGAAAGGGAGAGACACACAGAGAGGGGGAGACACACAGACAGGGAGACCAAAACAAAGAGAGAGAGACCGACACAGAAAGAGAGAGACCGACACAGAAAGAGAGAGAGAGAGACCGACACAGAAAGAGAGAGAGGGACACAAAGAGAGAACAAGAGACACACAGAGAGGGGGAGACACACAGACAGGGAGACCAAAACAAAGAGAGAGAGACCGACACAGAAAGAGAGACCGACACAGAAAGAGAGAGAGGGACACAAAGAGAGAACAAGAGACACACAGAGAGAGAGAGAGAAAAAAAGAAAGAAAGAAAGAAAGAGAGAGAGACCGACACAAAGAAAGGGAGAGACACACAGAGAGGGGGAGACACACAGACAGGGAGACCAAAACAAAGAGAGAGAGACCGACACAGAAAGAGAGACCGACACAGAAAGAGAGAGAGAGACCGACACAGAAAGAGAGAGAGGGACACAAAGAGAGAACAAGAGACACACAGAGAGAGAGAGAGAGAGAGAGAGAGAGAGAGAGAGAGAAAAAAAGAAAGAAAGAGAGAGAGACCGACACAAAGAAAGGGAGAGACACACAGAGAGGGGGAGACACAGACAGGGAGACCAAAACAAAGAGAGAGAGACCGACACAGAAAGAGAGAGACCGACACAGATAGAGAGAGACCGACACACAAAGAGAGAGACCGGCACAGAAAGAGAGAGACCGACACAGAAAGAGAGAGACCGACACAGAAAGAGAGAGACAGACGAAAGAAAGAGAGAGACCGACACAGAAAGAGAGAGACCGACACAGAAAGAGAGAGACCGACACAGAGAGAGAGAGACCGACACAGAGAGAGAGAGAGAGAGACCGACACAGAGAAAGAGAGACCGACACAGAAAGAGAGAGACAGACAAAGAAAGAAAGAGAGAGACCGACACAGAAAGAGAGAGACCGACACAGATAGAGACAGAAAGAGAGAGACCGGCACACAAAGAGAGAGACCAAAAGAGAGACAGAAAGAATCAGACACAGAAAGAGCGAGCGAGACAGAGAAAGACAGACACAGAAAGCGAGAGACCGTGAGAGAGAGAGAGACAGCTAGGGAGTGTGAGAATGAGAGAGAGAGTCCTATTTACCATTGGTCTTGGATGAGGTGAGGTGAGTTCATTGGAGATTATTGGCACTCCAGGCCCCGAGGGAAAGTTGCATCCAATAACTGTCAGCTGTAGTTATTGGCAACCCTCACATGTCCAGGCAGACACTTTCTTTCTTCACCTGTACAACAGAGTGAATAACTGGACTGTGTGTGTGCTTGCATGCACACGTGAAAGCGGTCAGACGAGTGCAAAAGCTCAAAGAGAATACCAGTCAATAGCAAACCTAGCTTCCAATCCCCTAAAATCCTTCTAGTCTGAGCCAGCAAGACAGAACTGCTCAGTATATTCCCATTCCATATGACATAGAATGTTTGTTCTACATCATGTATTTCTATCTGATCGTTCTATGACATAGAATGACTGAAAGCTGGGGCTTGTTCACATGTCCACCCTTCCCTGTCAGTTGTCTGACATCAACAACCCTCACTAGATTCCCATTTGGAAAAAGTGATATCCCTGTAACCATATTCCGGACGGAAGGTGACGTTACCAAGGTGACTCCGTGGCCTCTCTGGCCTTTTCTCATTTGGGCTAAAGTCTGTCCTCTGTCTTCTGTCCTCCGTGACCCGGAAACCGAGTGGTGGAGGAGATGTCAATTCGTTAGTAGGCGAATGGAAGGGAAGAGTGTCCTCCCCTCCGCGATAGCCACCTTTCATGGAGGATAGTCATGTGTATCCTACTTGAGTCCTTCTTGGAAGAGTTTATAAATATGCCACGTCCCCTTTAATTCAGCTGTTGTTTTGCCTGAGGAGAAAAGCATGCACCTGTTACAATATGCTACTTATCGTTTTATCTAGAAAATGTCTTGCATAACTAACTTCATTTGTTTTTATCACTTTATTCATTTATTCCACCCCTGTAAACTTCATTTGCGTAATGACGCAGAAGTGGAGGAGAGTCTAATTTAATAAAAGCACATTTTTTTTGTCCACGTTCCCTCTCCTCGATTACCTTTGACCTTTTTCAAAAGGATACGAGAGAGGACTCAGGAGAGAGGACTCAGGAGTTGAGCAAATCCATGACAAGAACAAACATGAGAACCCATATGGAAATCAAGCAGATGTTTTAAACCTCTTCATGGAGCCAAAACTATATCACATATTTGCCTGGCATGATACGGCTAGAATGGTACTTCCTATAATAAGCCTGTCATGATACGGCTAGAATGGTACTTCCTATAATCAGCCTGTCATGATACAGCTAGAATGGTACTTCCTATAATCAGCCTGTCATGATACGGCTAGAATGGTACTTCCTATAATCAGCCTGTCATGATAGGGCTAGAATGGTACTTCCTATAATAAGCCTGTCATGATACGGCTAGAATGGTACTTCCTATAATCAGCCTGTCATGATACAGCTAGAATGGTACTTCCTATAATCAGCCTGTCATGATACGGCTAGAATGGTACTTCCTATAATCAGCCTGTCATGATAGGGCTAGAATGGTACTTCCTATAATAAGCCTGTCATGATACGGCTAGAATGGTACTTCCTATAATCAGCCTGTCATGATACAGCTAGAATGGTACTTCCTATAATCAGCCTGTCATGATACGGCTAGAATGGTACTTCCTATAATCAGCCTGTCATGATAGGGCTAGAATGGTACTTCCTATAATCAGCCTGTCATGATACGGCTAGAATGGTACTTCCTATAATCAGCCTGTCATGATAGGGCTAGAATGGTACTTCCTATAATCAGCCTGTCATGATACGGCTAGAATGGTACTTCCTATAATCAGCCTGTCATGATAGGGCTAGAATGGTACTTCCTATAATCAGCCTGTCATGATACGGCTAGAATGGTACTTCCTATAATCAGCCTGTCATGATAGGGCTAGAATGGTACTTCCTATAATCAGCCTGTCATGATAGGGCTAGAATGGGAAGCAGGCCTAGGTAACAGATTAGAATCCCATCACACACAGTCTACCTGAAGCATGTCTAGGTAACAGATTAGAATCCCATCACACACAGTCTACCTGAAGCAGGTCTAGGTAACAGATTAGACTCCCATCACACAGTCTACCTGAAGCAGGTCTAGGTAACAGATTAGACTCTCATCACACAGTCTACCTGAAGCATGTCTAGGTAACAGATTAGAATCCCATCACACAGTCTACCTGAAGCATGTCTAGGTAACAGATTAGAATCCCTTCACACACAGTCTACCTGAAGCAGGTCTAGGTAACAGATTAGACTCCCATCACACAGTCTACCTGAAGCATGTCTAGGTAACAGATTAGAATCCCATCACACAGTCTACCTGAAGCATGTCTAGGTAACAGATTAGAATCCCATCACACAGTCTACCTGAAGCAGGTCTAGGTAACAGATTAGACTCCCATCACACAGTCTACCTGAAGCAGGTCTAGGTAACAGATTAGACTCCCATCACACACAGTCTACCTGAAGCATGTCTAGGTAACAGATTAGAATCCCATCACACACAGTCTACCTGAAGCATGTCTAGGTAACAGATTAGACTCCCATCACACAGTCTACCTGAAGCATGTCTAGGTAACAGATTAGAATCCCATCACACAGTCTACCTGAAGCATGTCTAGGTAACAGATTAGAATCCCATCACACAGTCTACCTGAAGCAGGTCTAGGTAACAGATTAGACTCCCATCACACACAGTCTACCTGAAGCAGGTCTAGGTAACAGATTAGAATCCTATCACACACAGTCTAGCTGAAGCAGGTCTAGGTAACAGATTAGAATCCCATCACACACAGTCTACCTGAAGCATGTCTAGGTAACAGATTCGTCAGGAGCGACATGTAGCCTAGCTGTTAGAGCGTTGGGCCAGCAACCGAAAGGTCGCTGGTTCGAATACCTAAGCCGACAAGGTGAAGAACCTGTCAATGTGTCCTTGAGCAAGGCACTTAACCCTAATTTGCTCCAGGGGTGCTGTACTACTATGGCTGACCCTGTAGGTAGGCTGTCATTGTAAATAAGAATTTGTTCTTAACTGACTTGCCTAGTTAAATAAAGGTAAAATAAATTAGAATCCCATTACACAGTCTGCTAGGAAGGATGGATGGCAGACAGACTATATGTCTCTGTCTTTTATTGGCCTGTGTGTTTGATGGGGTGTAACCACAAGGGAGGGTTTGGAAGGAAACAGCATAGGCAGTAGTTAGTAGCTGTCCTGTGTGTGGTTAAGTTATGTGTTTGTGTACACGCCCCCCTTGCCCAATGCAGCAGGCCTGTGTTGTGGCTTCACCACAGATTATAGGGTCTGTCTGTCTGCTGTGTTTCAGCCATCTATCATCACAGGGTGGATAAGACACTACCCTCATATGAATGACTCTCCATTCATACTAGGTCTTCAGTCTAGAGCAAACCAACTAGACAGTCTTATGTCATTGTGGATGAGAGTTACTCTCCATTCATGTTTGGCCAGTTTCAACAAACATGCATGTTTATAATCTATTTAGAGTAGCTTGGTGGCTGCAGACTGAAGGCAGAGAAGCTTTCTGCTGATGACTCATGCAGAACATATCTGTGTGTGTGTGTGTGTGTGTGTGTGTGTGTGTGTGTGTGTGTGTGTGTGTTCGTGGTGTGTGTGTGTGTGTTCGTGGTGTGTGTGTGTGTGTGTGACAGGCAGACTCAATCCAACCTTCTAGTGGGATGTATGTCTGCGGATTCTGAGCCCTTCATAAAATACAGCCAGTATTGGAGTAGAGCTGCCTGCATGGTCACACTGACCACAAAGCTGGGTTGCATCTTAAACTCCCATTGTATCATGACAGATCAACGGTACCAGTCATGTTTACGTAGTCTGGCCACGGAGAGATTAGCATGGGTGTGTTACACTTAAGTTCTGGGTCATAACACCCTGGCTGACTGACTGACTGGCTGGCTGGCTGGCTCTATCTGTCAGCCTGTCTCTGTCTGTGTCTGTCAGTTTGTTTCTGTCTGTTTGTCTGTCTGTCAGTGTGTCTGTCTGTCTGCCAGTGTGTCTGTCTGTCAGTGTGTCTGTCTGTGTCTGTTTGTCTGTCTCTTGCTCTGGTAGTGTGTGAATGTGTGTTAGTGTGAGCTGATGAACCAGTTTAGCCACCAGTGTGTGTGTGTGTGTGTGTGTGTGTGTGTGTGTGTGTGTGTGTGTGTGTGTGTGTGTGTGTGTGTGTGTGTGTGTGTGTGTGTCCCTTCAAATCCCTGCTTCAAAGCTAATTGTTTAAGACAAACACACATCCAGAGGAAGCTGAGGTTGGGGAAGTTATTGGCAGACTAATGAGACAATCTGAAACCTGAGTCAATGCAGTATGCTACAATTAATTGTCAAACCTTATCATGGATCTAATCTCAGTTAACCCACAACTAAAGTCTCAGTTAGTTGGTCAGATGCTCGATTTAAATTCTGGGTCCATACACGTTAATAGAAGAGAGAGAACCAGAACAAGGAGCTCCACCCTCTCTTTTTGCAAGTTGTGGGCATGACTATGGGCTGAATGTCCCCTCCCCGTCTGAAATTGTAAAGATGCTAATACACCCCCCAGAACGAGCTCTTAAACTCCCATTGTATCATGACAGATCTACGGTACAAGTTATGTTTACGTGGTCTGCATTGTATTGACTTACACAGTGTTGTGTTGTAACTGTTGGTACCCTGATGGTAATCAGGTAGACTAAACTATATGGGGGATAGATAGCCTGTATTCTGTTCATTTCTAATGGCCATCAGTCTATTCCCCAGTAGCCCTGACCCACAGCACGTATTCTACACCCTCACACCCCAAATATGGATAGCTGTGACACCCATTCACACCCCAAATATGGATAACTGTGACACCCATTCACACCCCAAATATGGATAACTGTGACACCCATTCACACCCCAAATATGGATAGCTGTGACACCCATTCACACCCCAAATGGACTCACAGATGGATAGTGGTGACTGTAATTCTTTACAATTTACACAATCTCTTTACCCTCTACTCTCCCTCCCCTACCTCCTACCCTACCTCCTACCCAAAAAATATATATATATTTAACCAGGCAAGTCAGTTAAGAACAAATTCTTATTTACAATGATGGCCTACACCGGCCAAACTCGGACGACGCTGGGCAAATTGTGCGCCACCCTATGGGACTCCCAATCACAGCCGGTTGTGATACAGTCTGGATTCTAACCAGGTTGTCTGTAGTGACACCTCTAGCACTAAGATGCAGTGTCTTAGACCACTGCACCACTGTGTAGTTATTAACAGTAGGCTGGGCTGGGGTTGTGTCAGGTTGGGCCCTGGCATAGTGACCACTACAGACAACCAGAGGGAAGGGGACCGAGGGAGCTTGTCGTTTTAGCATTGTCAAGTGAATTCCTGTCTTTCTCTCAATGAAGTCTCTCTCTCTGTCTTTCTCTCAATGAAGTCTCTCTCTCTGTCTTTCTCTCAATGAAGTCTCTCCCTCCGTCTTTCTCTCAATGAAGTCTCTCTCTCTCTGTCTTTCTCTCAATGAAGTCTCTCCCTCCGTCTTTCTCTCAATGAAGTTTCTCCCTCCGTCTTTCTCTCAATGAAGTCTCTCTCTCTCTGTCTTTCTCTCAATGAAGTCTCTCTCTCTCTGTATTTCTCTCAATGAAGTCTCTCTCTCTCTGTCTTTCTCTCAATGAAGTCTCTCTCTCTCTGTCTTTCTCTCTCTGTCTTTCTCTCAATGAAGTCTCTCTGTCTTTCTCTCAATTAAGTCTCTCTCTCTTTCTCTCAATGAAGTCTCTCCCTCTGTATTTCTCTCAATGAAGTCTCTCTCTGTATTTCTCTCAATGACGTCTCTCTCTCTCTGTCTTTCTCTCAATGAAGTCTCTCTCTCTCTGTCTTTCTCTCAATGAAGTCTCTCTCTCTGTATTTCTCTCAATGAAGTCTCTCTCTCTCACAATGAAGTCTCTCTTTCTCTCAATGAAGTCTCACTCTCTTTCTCACAATGAAATGTCTCTCTCTTTCTCTCAATAAAGTCTCTCTCTTTCTCTCTGTCTCTCAATGAAGTCTCTCTCGCATACATTTTGTGCATTAATGGAATGGGGATATTTCTCTGCCAGGAATATCTCACTTGATAATGGGTGGCAGGTAGCCGAGTGGTTAGAGCGTTGGGCCCGTAACCAATAGGTTGCTGGATCGAATCCCGAGCTGACAAGGTAAAAATCTTCTGCCCCTGAACAAGGCAGTTAGCAGTTGTAAATAAGAATTTGTTCTTAACTGTCTGCCTAGTTAAATAAAGGTTAAATAAAAATAAAGTGTATCAAAACTCTGATGTATTAGTAAATCTTGACTGACTTACTGATCTACAAATAATATTGAGTACTTATATATGATGGAAGGTGATTTAGAACCCTCAGTCTCGACTTTCCTTAAGAGTCGGCTGCAATGTGAAACGGCCACAATCTATCATCACCAGAGTGAGAATCCAGGAACATAAAATCTATTTCCTCAAAGAAATGTCATTATGAATAATGGTGATTTATAATGATGTTGATCATCCCTCTCCAGTGACAGCTACATCGTGTGTGTAAAAGCAGTGGTGATGGTGAGGGATGACTCCAGTGGAGGCTGGTTGGCCCAGGATGGGGGGGCTCTGAGCAGGGTGGGAGTCTGCAGGGTCCTGCCCCCCGAGCTGGGTCTTGGGCTTGCCCCCCTGGGTCGCTCCCACTTCCTCATCCACGGAGAACGGCTACGTGACAAACAGGTTGGCAGGCCTAAGAGCAAATAAAGACACATACACACACCAAACATACCAAACAGTTCCACAATAGCAATAAGTGGTCACACATGCTTCAGGTTTGGTGATGTCCAAAATAGGATTTATTAGAAAGTCTTCTGTAGTCAACATGTAATACTATCATTATGACAACTACTACGGTACAATATAGTCTAGTCTTCTGTAGTCAACATGTAATACTATCATTATGACAACTACTACGGTACAATATAGTCTAGTCTTCTGTAGTCAACATGTAATACTATCATTATGACAACTACTATGGTACAATATAGTTGATCAGTTGATGGATTGATCGTTTGACGTGTCTGTTGTGTGATTGACAGGTGATCCTAGAGTGTGCTCTGAGGAAGAACCTTGTTTACACCAAGGCCACGCCCACCTTCCATCATTGGAGGGTGGAGGACAGGAGGTATGGCCTGACGTTCCAGAGGCCTGCTGATGCCCGGGCCTTTGACAGGGGCGTACGGAAAGCCATCGAGGACATGACAGAAGGTAGGGGAACTCTGGAAGGGTCTGGGATTGGCCTTTTTAAAGGAGTAGCATGCTAGCTGCTCCTGTAGACTTCCAATCATTGTGCTAACGCTAGTTAGCGTTGGCTCCAGAAACTACCGCCAACTTCCTTAAAACTGCACGCAGAGACATAAAAATGGAATCCATTAGTTATTTTGAAGAAAGGACTTAAATGTCTAACTATCCCTTTAAGATCCTTCACTCTTTAGCTGTCAACATGTAGTACATTTATTGTGGAGGGCAAAGAATAATGCTTTAGATTATATATCCTTTATAATTCTATCATGTATTCTCCAGGTATTCACACTAAAATTAACCACTATCTGGTGCTTGTTTCAATCAGTCTTGAAAGCAAAAGTCACTTGATACTTGATACGGACGGCAGGTTAAAGCATTGGAACAGTAACGGAAAGGTTGCTAGTTCGAATCTCCAAACAAACAAGGTGTCATCTGTCGATGTGCCCTTGAGCAAGGCACTTAACCGTAATTTCTCCAGGGGCACTGGACAATAGTGACCCTGGCCGTTACCCCAATCTCTGAGGGGGTCTCAGGGGGAGTTGGGATATGACAAATATAAGCACGCATCAAATTATTATTATGATAATATTATTTATTTTGACCCTTTATTTTGACCCTTTTTGCTCCCCGTAGGCTCCACGACGTCCTCCTCAACACTCCAGAATGAGGCTGAACTGGGCGACGATGACGTGTTCACCGTAAGCACGGCTGGCTCATTTAGATGTTTAGCTGTGTCAGAGATATCTGCACAGGCTGAGGCTCGTGTTGACGATCTTTCCTAAAGTTAGCAGCAGTGGTCTGATGCGGTGGGTGATGGAGTGTCTGACAGGAAATACTGCTCTGGATTCACTACCCTGTACACACACACACACACACACACACACACACACACACACACACACACACACACACACACACACACACACACACAGAGAGGGGGAGGGGTGGGGTGACAGCGCTAGGAAGCACATTATTCTTCAATTTAGTGTTCTGTTGCAAAATGTTTTCCTACGGTGTGCACTAATGAATATGAACCAGGGCTGGTGGCAGAGGTATCCAGAACCGATAGACAGACAGGAGTACCCTCGGATCCACCCACTTGCAGCCCCAGAGAGAGGGGGGGGGGGGGTTATTTTTTGGCCAGCCATTCTGAAGGGCTTTGTAGTGACACGAAGGGAGACAACCAACCATCATTACAGTCCACTCTGTGGGTAGATCTCAACTCTGGCCACAGCGGCAGGGAGATGTTAAGTTTAGTCCAACACTGACCCCCATAAAGCAAACCAATGGTGGGGAAAGAACCCGGTTGAAAAAGCGAAATAAAGTGTCTCACACACACACTTCCCCCTGGCCTGCCGGTGTGTGTGTAGCGATAGACAGTCATACAGACGGGTCAGAGGGAGTGCGTGTGCATCCCAAATGGCAGTCTATTCCCTATGGTTCCTGGTCAAAAGTAGTGCACTATATAGGGAATAGGGTACCATTTGGGACACAGACAGAACATCATGTCAAGCCTGTCAGCCAGTACTCTGCTGCCTGCAAGGCCCCCAGAGACTGTCCCCCTGCCTGCCTGTCCAAAATATCTGTCTGGGCGCTCAGCAATGTGGAGTCACACAGACACACATACCACCACCCCAGAGACTGTCCCCCTGCCTGTCCAAAATATCTGTCTGGACGCTCAGCAATGTGGAGTCACACAGACAGAGTCAGCTGGCTGCTGGTCGGCTAGCCGGCGACCCGGTGTGTTTTGTGTCTGGCCAAGGTTTGACTTGGACCACAGCCTGAGAGGAAAGGGGTCAGGATAATGCTACTCACACAGGGCTGGAAGTAGACCTGGAGAGAGGGGGGGGGCAGAGAGGGGAGATAGGGTGGGGGGGAAGCAGAGAGGGGAGATGGGGTGGGGGGGAAGCAGAGAGGGGAGATGGGGTGGGGGGAGCAGAGAGGGGAGATGGGGTGGGGGGGAAGCAGAGAGGGGAGATGGGGTGGGGGGGAAGCAGAGAGGGGAGATGGGGTGGGGGGAGCAGAGAGGGGAGATGGGGTGGGGGGGAAGCAGAGAGGGGAGATGGGGTGGGGGGGAAGCAGAGAGGGGAGATGGGGTCGGGGGGAAGCAGAGAGGGGAGATGGGGTGGGGGGAGCAGAGAGGGGAGATGGGGTGGGGGGGAAGCAGAGAGGGGAGATGGGGTCGGGGGAGCAGAGAGGGGAGATGGGGTGGGGGAAGCAGAGAGGGGAGATGGGGTGGGGGGGGAGCAGAGAGGGGAGATGGGGTGGGGGGAGAGCAGAGAGGGGAGATGGGGTGGGGGGGAAGCAGAGAGGGGAGATGGGGTGGGGGGAGAGCAGAGAGGGGAGATGGGGTGGGGGGGAAGCAGAGAGGGGAGATGGGGTGGGGGGGAAGCAGAGAGGGGAGATGGGGTGGGGGGGAAGCAGAGAGGGGAGATGGGGTGGGGGGGAAGCAGAGAGGGGAGATGGGGTGGGGGGGAGCAGAGAGGGGAGATGGGGTGGGGGGGGCAGAGAGGGGAGATGGGGTCGGGGGGAGCAGAGAGGGGAGATGGGGTGGGGGGAGCAGAGAGGGGAGATGGGGTGGGGGGGAAGCAGAGAGGGGAGATGGGGTGGGGGGGAAGCAGAGAGGGGAGATGGGGTGGGGGGGAAGCAGAGAGGGGAGATTGGGTGGGGGGGAAGCAGAGAGGGGAGATAGGGTGGGGGGGAAGCAGAGAGGGGAGATGGGGTGGGGGGAAGCAGAGAGGGGAGATGGGGTCGGGGGGAAGCAGAGAGGGGAGATGGGGTGGGGGGGGAAGCAGAGAGGGGAGATTGGGTGGGGGGGAAGCAGAGAGGGGAGATGGGGTGGGGGGAAGCAGAGAGGGGAGATTGGGTGGGGGGGAAGCAGAGAGGGGAGATGGGGTGGGGGGAAGCAGAGAGGGGAGATTGGGTGGGGGGGAAGCAGAGAGGGGAGATGGGGTGGGGGGAAGCAGAGAGGGGAGATGGGGTGGGGGGGAAGCAGAGAGGGGAGATGGGGTGGGGGGGAAGCAGAGAGGGGAGATGGGGTCGGGGGGAAGCAGAGAGGGGAGATGGGGTGGGGGGAGCAGAGAGGGGAGATGGGGTGGGGGAAGCAGAGAGGGGAGATGGGGTGGGGGGGAAGCAGAGAGGGGAGATGGGGTGGGGGGGAGCAGAGAGGGGAGATGGGGTGGGGGGAAGCAGAGAGGGGAGATGGGGTGGGGGGGGCAGAGAGGGGAGATGGGGTGGGGGGGAAGCAGAGAGGGGAGATGGGGTCGGGGGGAGCAGAGAGGGGAGATGGGGTGGGGGGAGCAGAGAGGGGAGATGGGGTCGGGGGGGAGCAGAGAGGGGAGATTTAGAGAAAGAAATGCACAGAAGCCTGTCCTGGAACAGCAGAGGTAGATCTGTGTGAAGAGAGACAATAGAGAAACAGAATCGAAGAGAAAGCTACTGTTGGGTCACTGATAGTCTACATTGTTGTTTGAGTTGTTTCACTGGCTATCTACTCAAATGTCTTGAATTTAGTACAAACCACCGACACCTGCTTTTCCAATCAACTTTACTGACTCTTCTGGTTTGTCTTTTGTCTAATCAGAACGCCACAGACAGCTCGTCTAACTCCTCCTCCGAGAGACTGGAGCCCTGTCTGCAGCCACTGGACTCATCCCCCATCGCTGACTCATCCCACCTACACAACAACTGCATCCTGGGAGACGACCTCCACAAACCCTATAGTTTGTCAGATCACTACTTCCTAGATCTGGTAAGCCAATGGGAGGAGAGTAAGGGATGGGATGATGTTTACAGTGGATGTGTCTCCCTGGCCGAGTCTGTAATACCTACATGTTTCCAGCAGACCACCATAGTACCTGTGCCTAAGAATGCAAAGGCAACCTGTCTAAATGACTATTGATTTGATTTGTGTCTGAATCATAGAGCTGGTTAGAGGACTCTTTTTGGATATAACTCGTTTTAGCATGGACATTGCCATTGAGGGCTTTCACCATTTTAAAGCAGTCAACTGGGTAGGGATTCCTATGGACTGGGAGCGATTAGCCAACGATCAGAGCAGTCTTCTTCAAATTTAGTGCTCTGGTTTTTCAATGGCTTTAAGCTATATCACCGCCATCTAGTGGCCACAATAAATGAATGCCAAATCAAATAAATTGATTTGGTCAAGGACTACTTAAAATTGAGATATCTTCAAACGGCGCTGATCATGCTGTCACAGACGCAATAATGGCACAGATACAAAGAGGAGACCCCTTTCCATCTCTATGGTCTCAATATACTAGTTACTACATATTACCAGTGGTGTGGAGGGGAAACGCTGTTTACACACCCATTTATTTTGTGTGAGCGTCGAACCCAGGGGCGTTACTTTACTCACTGCGGACAGTAATCAGCGCTTTACCACCGTCACTGCATATTACTGATAGTAATGCATATAGTGATACGTACAACGTACTATGTAGTAAAATGTACACAGTGGAACTATAAATATGAAAGTTACACAGCATCATCCTCACAGTGTCTGTAGATCCACCATGTTATCCAATGGCATTTGTTCAATGCTTCAGTCACACCTTCCTCTTTTTCATTCTCTCTCTCTTTCTCTTTCTCTCTCAGCAGCCTCTGCCCCGCATCCCTCGCCACGTCACCTTCCAGGAGCACGAGGAGATCGTCAGGATCAACCCTCGGGAACGTTCCTGGGAGCTCCCCTCGGAACACCGCGTGGACCAACTAGAACGCTCCAGGGTCACGGGCTATGAGGACTACCGCCACGCCACTGTGTGCCACAAATACATCCGCCCGCCGGACAACTCAGACTCCTATGTCCACTTCGCTAAGAGTGAGCCCCACAAACACGACTATAGCTATCCCCTGGTGTCCACGCCGTTAAATTCCTCAGACTCCCAACCTACCTTCAGACCTTTACCCAAGAGCCACCACTACGCCGGCTTGGGTTCTCACCATCACCGTCCAGGGGAGCAGGGCTTCGGTGGGGGTGTGGTCTCTACCCAGCCCCAACCACTCCTCCCTGGCTCGTCTAATGGGCACGACAAGAAGTCTGAGGGGGGCGGGGTCGGCGAACGCCTGCAGTGCCAGTACTGCAGTGAAACGTTCTACTGGAGTAACAACCGACGGGGGCGCTGCCAGGATGCACCGGACCCAATCAGGGTGTGCGTCCGGCGGGTCAGCTGCCTGTGGCTGGCCGACACACTGCTGTACCACTGCATGTCCGACCCGGAGGGGGACTACTCAGACCCCTGCTCCTGTGAGGGGGGTGGCGAGGGGGGCGGAGGGGGGAGGCGGGGCACGCGCTGGGCAGCTCTGCTGGGGTTGTCACTAGTGGCGCCGTGTCTCTGCCTGTATCCGCCCTTTCACGCCTGCCACCGGGCCGGGGTGGCGTGCGGGTGCTGCGGGGGCAGGCACAAAGCCTCATTGACATAAACCTTACACAACCCCAAAAACACATGGAGGGGAGAGGGGGAGGAGGGGGAGGGGAAGAAGAAGAGGGGGGGCGGTCCTATGCCCCATTTTGGGTTTGTGGTTTTGTTACTCTGCAGACGGACGTGTATATACAGCCGAAACGTTGGCCTGTTGTGGCTGCCATTTTGAAATGGCTTAAAGATATTGATAAGCTGCTCCTTGTGTACTGTGGCTCTCTCTCTCTCTCCTCTTTCCACATGGCTGTCTTGTTCGCTCCATTCCTGTTTGAGGAGAGACATCTCTTTTCTCTATAGCTGACTAATATGTCATGTATCACATGCAACCAGGTACTTTCTACTTTTTACACTGACTTGGTGTTGAACAACTTGAATTGTTTAGATTTCTGTCCTGTGTGGTTGGTTGCCAGGAATGCCTGTTTGATTTTAGACCTGGGTTCATATACTATTTGACTATTTTTTTTCAATAATTTCAGCGTTTGTTCTAGCGGGCGGGGTTTGCAGTATTTAGACATCTATTGGTTCATTAAGCCAGGCAAGCTCAATCAAGCACAGATTAATTATTTGATTAGATTTCGAATAGTGTTTGAACCCAGGTCTTGTTTAGATAGTTCCGTTTAAATGCCACCATGGCCGATCCCAGCTGGCCTTCTGTCCCAAACAGACAACAACTAGGAGATTCAACTAAAGCTGTGTGTGTGTGAATGTTGACTAAAGCTTCCTTTGGTGTTAGTAAGAAATGTAAACTCTTTACTGTACCAGTCCATATAATTTACACCATCTTTATATAAACTGCAATATAAGGTTTTGAGTTGGACCCTACAATCAACCACGAAACCGTTACACAGATTAATTCTAGTCCTGGATTTAAAAGCATACTCAATGGAGAATCCATATTGAAATAGCTTTTTAGTCCAGCACAACCTTTAATTTGTGTCCAGGAAGTTGGTGTATAGTTGGTGTATAGTTGGTGTATAGTTGGTGTATAGTTGGTGTATAGTTTACAACACGGTTGAACTTTAAGCTCTCCAGTGAGAATCAACAGGGTCACATCGAGTTTTGACATTTGAATCCAAAGATGATTTTTGATTGTATTTATTTTCTCTCTGAATTGCCTTGCCAGCCGCAGGGTGGACAGACAGACAAGACAGACAAGACAGACAGACAGACAGACAGACAGACAGACAGACAGACAGACAGACAGACAGACAGACACGCCCGTTGGTAGGAGATGTATAGACAGGGCCTAGAGACCTTTACTAAAGCCAGGAACACATTTAGGTTGAGTCCCAAATGGCACCCTGAGTCCCAAATGGCACCCTATTCCCACAGGGCCCTGCACTATATAGGGAATAGGCTGCCATTTGGGATGCATCCTTAGCCTTTTAAACGATTCTGTCAAATCCTAGGAGTGTCAGTTTGGGATTTATCTCTACGTTACACCACTTGAGGTTTGAAAACGTCTGACAAACGTAGATTTTGGGAAGAACTACTTTGAGACGTGTTATTAACATTTATAGTTTCAAAGTTTAAATGTACCTGCAGGAAATAAAATAAATATGTTTATAATATATGAGAAAGGAACTCAACCTCAATAGGACTTTTCTATTGAGAAAATTAGTCAAATATAGATTATAATTATTATTAGCTTATCAGCATCGTATAATCTCAGGACCTATAAGAAGCCGTTTCAATTTAGACCCGCCCCCTTCTCACCTGTCCATCCGGTCACACTTCTTTTCTGCTATGATTGACAGTGCAGCTATCGACTCCCAACACTCCATCCACAATGTTAAAGCACAACACTAATTATAACGACTGGGGCCTGTTCAAGAGGGTGTGATGTTCTGACAAAATGTTGCTGACAGAAATGCTATGAGTAGAGTGGACATGCTTCTGTCTGAGAGGCATGTCTATTCTACACAAGGTGGTAGTATTCATTAGGCACTGAACGGAAGAAAAACGGACTGAAACGGGAAGAGACTACCTGGATTTGTCCAATAAGAAAAACACTATCGTTTTCCATTTTAAAAACATTTTCAATTGCATGCCATAATGAATACAACCATGTCACCCAACATGTCAGTTTGTTCCATAGAAATACAATGTTTTGAATCCATAGAGATATAATGGTGCATTGTCTTGTATGCAGTTTAAATGCTCCTTTTATCAAACCTAAATGGTTGAATTAATGTGTTGTTCCATACCATGTTACTCAACATACAGTTGAAGTCGGAAGTTTACATACACCTTAGCCAAATACATTTAAACTCAGTTTTTCACGATTCCTGACATTTAATCCTAGTAAAAACTACCTGTCTTAGGTCAGTTAGGATCACCACTTTATTTTAAGAATGTGAAATGTCAGAATAATAGTAGAGAGAATTATTTATTTCAGCTTTTATTTCTTTCATCACATTCCCAGTGGGTCAGAAGTTTACATACACTCAATTAGTATTTGGTAGCATTGCCTTTAAATTGTTTAACTTGGGTCAAATAGTTTCGGGTAGCTTTCCACAAGCTTCCCACAATAAGTTGGGTGAATTTTGGCCCATTCCTTCTGACAGAACTGGTGTAACTGAGTCAGGTTTGTAGGCCTCCTTGCTCGCACACACTTTTTCAGTTCTGCCCAGAAATTTTCTATAGGATTGAGGTCAGGGCTTTGTGATGACCACTCCAATACCTTGACTTTGTTGTCCTTAAGCCATTTTGCCACAACTTTGGAAGCTTCTAAAGCCATGATATCATTTTCTGGAATTTTCCAAGCTGTTTAAAGGCACAGTCAGCTTAGTGTATGTAAACTTCTGACTCACTGGAATTGTGATATAGTGAATTATAAGTGAAATAATCTGTCTGTAAACAATTGTTGGAAGAATTACTTGTGTCATGCACAAAGTAGATGTCCTAACCGACTTGCCAAAACTAGTTTGTTAACAGGAAATCTGTGGAGGGGTTGAAAAATGAGTTTTAATGACTTCAACCTAAGTGTATGTAAACTTCCGACTTCAACTGTAAGTAATGTTACTGTAGAATGTCATTTGACCCATCTTTTGTTGGCTTAAAGCTTCTAATGGGGAAGGTTGTTCGGTAACACTTTACATAAAGCCAACTGGTATAATGCCTTATAACTTGTTATAAGCATGTATGCGTCTTTATAAAAGTGTTATGTTTATTCAGTTTCTTTGGGATGACTTTGTCACTACATTCATCATGGGCATCATGGGTAACACCAACCGGTATAATGCCTTATAACTTGCTATAAGCTTTTATGAGCATATTATGAAGTTGCTATTCTGTTTCTATGGGATGTTTTGTCAGTGTGTGTGTAATCTCGTTCCCAGACCGCCCAGAAGAGTCTGGTGGACCACCGCCTCAAACTTCGTTAGCCAATACAGAACGTCTGGGGACGAGGTTAGCCTGTGTGTCGCTCCCCTTCTCAACTCCTGAAGTATTTCATCAGTCATGGGTTGAAGAGAGTTGTGTCCGTTAGCCTTCACTCTGTGGTAAAGCTTAACCAAAACCTGTCATCCATCTCTGGGGTAAAAAGTCCCACCACCGTATGTACCATTCAGCACACGGAAACCTTTCATTGACTGAAAGCATAGCATTCATCTATCTTCTTACGAATGTATTTTAAAAATAAATTGTAATGAATTAATCAACCATTAATTGCATTATTTTCTTCGTAAAAAACAACAACATATGTATACATATACAGCGAGTGAAATAAGTATTGAACACGTCACCATTTTTCTCAGTAAATATATTTCCAAAGGTGCTATTGACATGAAAGTTTCACCAGATGTTGGTAACAACCCAAGTAATCCATACATACAAAGAAACCAAAACAAATAAGTTCAGAAATTAAGTTATGTGTAATGTGAAATGACACAGGGATAAAGTATTGAACACATGAAGAAAGGGAGGTGCAAAAAGGCATGGAAAGCCAAGACAACAGCTGAAAACTATCAATAATTAAAAAGCAATCCAGCCCCCTGTCACTGCAAATTAATATCAGCTGGTTCAGTCCCAAATGATGGCCTACAAAAAGGTCTCATTGCCAAGGTGTCACACAAGACACATCTCATGATGGGACATTTGCAACCTAATTGTTGCAAAACATAATGATGGCATTGGTTATAGGCGCATTTCTAAGCTTCTGAATGTTCCAGTGAGCATTGTTGGGGCCATAATACGGAAGTGGAAAGACAATCATTTCACCATAAATTTGCCTCGACCAGGTGCTCCTCGCAAGATTTCTGACAGATGAGTGAAAAGAATAATCAGAAGAGTTGTCCAAGAGCCAAGGACCACTTGTGGAGAGCTTCAAAAAGACCTGCAATTAGCAGGTACTGTTGTCTCAAAGAAAACAGTAAGTAATGCACTCCACCGCCATGGCCTGTATGCACGCTCACCACGCAAGACTCCATTGCTGAAAAAAAAGCATGTTGAAGCTCATTTAAAGTTTGCTGCACAACATTTGGAAAAGCCAGTGAAATACTGGGAGAATATAGTGTGGTCAGATGAGAGCAAAATGTTTGGATGTCATAATACACACAATGTTTGGAGGAGAAATGGCACTGCACATCACCCTAAAAACACCATACCAACAGTGAAGTTTGGAGGTGGGAACATCATGGTGTGGGGCTGCTTTTCAGCAAATGGTACTGGCAAACTTCACATAATTGAAGGAAGGATGAATGGGCAAATTTACCGAGACATTCTTGACAAAAATCTGCTGCCATCTACCAGGATGATGGAGATGAAACGAGGGTGGACATTTCAGCAAGACAATGATCCCAAACACACAGCCAAGGAAACTCTCAATTGGTTTCAAAGAAAGAAAATAAAGCTGCTAGAATGGCCCAGCCAATCACCTGACTTAAATCCCATTGAAAATCTATGGAAAGAACTGAAGATCAAGATTCATAGAAGAGGCCCACGGAAACTTCAAGATTTGAAGACTGTTTGTGTGGAAGAATGGGCCAAAATCACACCAGAGCATTGCATGCGACTAGTTTCTCCATACAGGAGGCGTCTTGAAGCTGTCATTACCAACAAAGGCTTTTGTACAAAGTATTAAATAAATATCAGTAAGTGTGTTCAATACTTTTTCCTTGTGTCATTTCACATTATTACATATAACTTAATTTCTGAACTTATTTGTTTTGGTTTCTTTGTATGTATGGATTACTTGGGTTGTTACCAACATCTGGTGAACATTTCATGTCAATAGCACCTTTTGGAAATATATTTACTGAGAAAAATGGTGACGTGTTCAATACTTATTTCACCCGCTGTAGATAGATTTTATAGATCAGCCTTGATACATTATGGTTCTGATCCTCTCGAACACGGCCCTTCTATTACGTCCCTCAGCTCTGGGCTCAGTTGTCCCTCTAGTCTTTTTTCCTAAGGGCTACTTTGTTTATGGACTACAAATGGCTTCCTTCCATCCTTCCTCCCCCGGGGCGGTGTGTGTGTTGTAATTACCATGGGGGCGACCCTATGAACCCATATGACAAGTAATAAAGCTTCTCATTTATTGACTCTGCTGTCCCCTTCTACTTTGGACACCATTTTGTAATCTTTGGGTCCACCTTTTTTAAAGTGGCTTCTTCTTCAAACCCTCTTTAATAATAGAGGATGCCTCGCCCTCTTCTCTCTGCTCCGGAGAATGAACAAAGAGATGTCCGATGATCTGTCAGAGGAGATGGGAAGGTCACCCTGTGCTGTTAACCGTTCGGTCTGTTTGGTCCTTCAGGAAAAAAAGAGCCACACAACAAGAACTTACTTATAAATCAATTTACTTTATTTAAATCAGCGACGTTAGGCAGTTATACTATGAACAATAAGAAAATAAAAACTAAAAGACAGCGGACAGAAAAGTCAAATAAAAACAACAAAGATCCAATTAACAATAACTGCTCTTGGCACTGGATAGAACATTCATGAAAACAAGAAATATTATATTTAGGCTTGGGGAAGTGCCTCCAATATACATCATGTTGTGATGGTGAGAGCTGGAATAGTGATCTTAAATACCATCTTTTTACTACATCTGTGTCAGTGGACATGTTCCAGGCTGACTACGCTGCAGTCGCCTGCCAGACCTCAACGCCTGGATAGGTGTTTAACTTATCAGCTAACCAAATATAGGTCCAGTTTATGGGACACAGATTAAGCCTGGTCTTGGACTAAAAGTGTATTAGAATGTTTAGTCCAGGCCTAGGCTTAATCTGTCTAGGAAACTTACCATAGGATATAACAATCTGATACCCAACTGAAGTCGATGACGTGGCATGTAACCATTGGTTGCTGTGTGCAGCGCGACTGCAATTCAGTCAACCTGGAACACGCCTAACAGTACAACTTCAGATTTAACCATGTTTTAATATCATGACCCTCCCACCACCCCACCCCTGAACCCCGACCTTTGAACCCTATGTACCGTCACTAATTTCAAGGTCAGGGGTCATGTCCCTCATCATTTTCATATGACACATACTCTATTATAAATGGTCGTGCACCACAAATGTAAAAAGTCAAGGTAAAGAGAATCTGTATACATCCCTCTCCCAAAAAGAGAAATTAATAAATCATGATATACAAAAAAATACCATATAAAAACATGATCAGTCCTCAATTAATAATGGTTTGTGTATATACTGGACTGGCCAATGCCTGTTTAAGATGGATCCTGATTGTGACGTCCTAGAAAGCTTATGGTAGAAGTTGCCTCTAAATAACCAGATACAGGGTCAGTTAACCCTAACCGTACCCTGACCTTAAAGGCCCAGTCAGTCAAAAATGTGATTTTCCTGTGTTTTATATGCGTATTATTGGAATAATACTGTCAAATTGTGAAAATTATGTTAATGCCCTTCTAGGTTAAGAGCTGTTTGAAAAGACTGGCTGAAACCTTAGCCTGTTTTGGTGGGAGGGACTTTGTCTACCAGTTCATCTGACACTGGGGAAGTAGGAAACAGGTCTTAATTGCCAAAATCTTGCACTATCCCTTTTAACCATTTGCGACATGAAATAACATCGGACCCTGCATCAGCGATTAGGGACAGCTTCTAGCTACTCCTTTATGACGAGGACAGGGAAGTTTGAAGTGATTGGCGAGGAGAGGTTAATCTGTTCTAGAGGTGGGTCTCAATAGTCTAAAGTTGTTCTCCTCTCCTTATCATCTGCATTAGGGTTGGGGACCTCAACCCTGATCTTCACTAGTCTGAAAACATAGCAGTGTGGAAATACATTCCCTGACTAACTTCTCACCATATTGCTTTCACCATGTTGTGAAAATGTGCATTTTTCAGGAGACCTGATATATATACCCTGAACTCTACTAGGCCATCAGAAGACAGGAGGAGATGAGGGGTGGAGGAGTGGTGTCATGACTCCCTCCGGTGATGCCGTGATTCTGTTGTATAGAGGAGGAAGAAGATGGATAAATAGATATCTAGTCTGCCATGGTGGAGGAAACCGCGTGTGTGTGTGTGTTATACACGTACACCTCCTAGTCCTAGTCACCATTCTAGTACTTCTCTATGATGACGCTTCAGTGTTTGTGAATATATGGATATTTACAGTACCAGTCAAAAGTTTGGACACACCTACTCATTCAAGGGTTTTTCATTATTTTTACTATTTTCTACATTGTAGAATAATAGTAAAGACATCAACACTATGAAATAACACATATGGAATGATGTAGTAACCATCAGTGTTAAATCAAAATATGTTATATTTGAGATTCTTCAAATAGCCACCCTTTGCCTTGAAGACATCTTTGCACAATCTTAGTATTCTCTCAACCAGTTTCATGAGGTAGTCACCTGGAATGCATTTCAATTAGGTGCGCCTTGTTAAAAGGTCATTTGTGGAATTTCTTTCCTTTGTTGTGTGTTGTGTTGTGACAAGGTAGGGGTGGTATACAGAATACAGCCCTATTTGGTAAAAAAACAAGTTCATATTATGGCAAGAACAGCTCAAATAAGCAAAGAGAAACAACAGTCCATCGTTACTTTAAGACATGAAGGTCAGTCAATCTGGAAATGTCAAGAACTTTGAAAGTTCCTTCAACTGCAGTCGCAAAAACCATCAAGCGCTTTGATCTATGATGAAACTGGCTCTTATGAGGATCGCCACAGGAAATGAAGACCCAGAGTTACCTCTGCTGCAGAGGATAAGTTAATTAGAGTTACCAGCCTCAGAATTTGCAGCCTGGATGACCTCCGCATGTGTGGTTCCCACCGTAAAGCATGGAGGAGGTGGTGTGATGGTGCTTTACACTGTCAATTAATTTAGAATTCAAGGCACACTTAACCAGCATGGCTACCACAGCATTCTGCAGCGATATGCCATCCCATCTGGTTTGCGGTTAGTGGGACTATCATTAGTTTTTCAACAGGACAATGACCCAAAACACCTCCAGGCTGTGTAAGGGCTATTTGACCAAGGAGAGTGATGGAGTGCGGCATCAGATGACCTGGCCTCCACAATCACCTGACCTCAACCAAATTGAGATGGTTTGTGACCACATTGTGAAGGAAAAGGAGCCAACAAGTGCTCAGCATATGTGGGAACTCCTTCAAGACTGTTGGAAAAGCATTCCTCATGAAGCTGGTTGAGAGAATGGCTACTTTGAAGAAACTCAGATATATTTTGATTTGTTTAACACGTTTTTGGTTACCACATGATTCCATATGTGTTATTTCATACTTTTGATGTCTTCACTATTATTCTACAATGTAGAAAATAGTAAAAAAAAAAACTTGAATGAGTATGTGTTCTAAAACTTTTGACTGGTACTGTAGGTAGGTGTGTGTGTGTGTGTGTGTGTGTGTGTGTGTGTGTGTGTGTGTGTGTGTGTGTGTGAGAGAGAGAGAGTGAGGGGGGGTCTTCTATCAGTATGGGGGTCTTTATCTGACGGTGACCCCTAGTTTCTCCAGCACCCTGACACCTTTCTCCTGGTACTCCTCCCTGGTCAGCCAGAAGTTATCTTTGTCCTTCATGATGTCCGCCAGCACGGCCCCGCCCAGGAACACCATGTGCTTACGCCGCGGAGGGTCCTCGATGCGGATCTTAAATTTCTACAGAGGGAGACGGGGCAATTCAGCATCAGGGGAGGAGTTTGGCACAGGATCGCTAATCTTGACATCATATAATGTGTAGTAATTCAGGATGCAAGGTGATTTGTAGATCAGTGATTAGATGTTCTACTTCTACTCTGTACTATGAGCTGACTACCTGAGAGATGTTTCTTCTGTCTCCATCTAGTGGTTTAACTACAACACTATGCGAAACTGGGCCCTGTTCCAATACTTTCAACATGCATCCTTGCTCCCACCCTTCAGGTCCATTACAGACCCGTTGTATACATGTTTGAATAAAAGTTCAAAAAAACTAAAACAGTTGTTCTCACCGAGAGTTTGTCCACGTCGCCTTTGAGCACGCGTTCCAGGTAGAGCTGCTTGAGCTCCCTCTCTAGTCGAGACGGAAGACCTGGATACATGGTGGAACCACCGGACAACACTATGTGTTTATAGAACTCAGACCTGAGGGGGGGAGAGAGAGGGGAGGGGAGATTAAAGGGGGTGAGGATAAAAAATAAACTGTGTGTGTGTGTGTGTGTGTGTTAGTTACCTGGTGTCAATGTCTGCTGCATGGATAGTGTTGAAGAGCAGCTCTGCCACCCCTACTCCCTCTACGTTGATGAGATGGGGCTGGAACAAAGCCTCTGGAGCCTCAAACCGCTCCCCTCCCACCTTGATCACCCTGCCGTCTGGGAGCTGGAGGGAGGGGGAGTCGAGGAGAGAGAAGGGTGGTGAATGTGTAGTATAGAGTCTTGTTGTTGTGGTGGTGAATGTGTCGTATAGTGTTCTTGTGGTGGTGAATGTGTCGTATAGTGTTCTTGTTGTGGTGAATGTGTCGTATAGTGTTCTTGTTGTGGTGAATGTGTCGTATAGTGTTCTTGTGGTGGTGAATGTGTCGTATAGTGTTCTTGTGGTGGTGAATGTGTCGTATAGTGTTCTTGTTGTGGTGAATGTGTCGTATAGTGTTCTTGTGGTGGTGAATGTGTCGTATAGTGTTCTTGTGGTGGTGAATGTGTCGTATAGTGTTCTTGTTGTGGTGAATGTGTAGTATAGTGTCTTGTTGTGGTGAATGTGTCGTATAGTGTTCTTGTTGTGGTGAATGTGTCGTATAGTGTTCTTGTTGTGGTGAATGTGTCGTATAGTGTTCTTGTGGTGGTGAATGTGTCGTATAGTGTTCTTGTGGTGGTGAATGTGTCGTATAGTGTTCTTGTGGTGGTGAATGTGTCGTATAGTGTTCTTGTGGTGGTGAATGTGTCGTATAGTGTTCTTGTGGTGGTGAATGTGTCGTATAGTGTTCTTGTGGTGGTGAATGTGTCGTATAGTGTTCTTGTGGTGGTGAATGTGTCGTATAGTGTTCTTGTGGTGGTGAATGTGTCGTATAGTGTTCTTGTGGTGGTGAATGTGTCGTATAGTGTCTTGTTGTGGTGAATGTGTCGTATAGTGTTCTTGTTGTGGTGAATGTGTAGTATAGTGTCTTGTTGTGGTGAATGTGTCGTATAGTGTTCTTGTGGTGGTGAATGTGTCGTATAGTGTTCTTGTTGTGGTGAATGTGTAGTATAGTGTCTTGTTGTTGTGGTGAATGTGTCGTATAGTGTCTTGTTATGGTGAATGTGTAGTATAGTGTCTTGTTGCGGTGAATGTGTAGTATAGTGTCTTGTTGCGGTGAATGTGTAGTATAGTGTCTTGTTGCGGTGAATGTGTAGTATAGTGTCTTGTTGCGGTGAATGTGTAGTATAGTGTCTTGTTGTGGTGAATGTGTAGTATAGTGTCTCTTGTTGTGGTGAATGTGTAGTATAGTGTCTTGTTGTGGTGAATGTGTAGTATAGTGTCTTGTTGTGGTGAATGTGTAGTATAGTGTCTCTTGTTGTGGTGAATGTGTCGTATAGTGTCTCTTGTTGTGGTGAATGTGTAGTATAGTGTCTTGTTGTGGTGAATGTGTAGTATAGTGTCTTGTTGTGGTGAATGTGTAGTATAGTGTCTCTTGTTGTGGTGAATGTGTAGTATAGTGTCTCTTGTTGTGGTGAATGTGTAGTATAGTGTCTTGTTGTGGTGAATGTGTAGTATAGTGTCTTGTTGTGGTGAATGTGTAGTATAGTGTCTCTTGTTGTGGTGGTGAATGTATGTGCATTTACTGTATAAAGTGTTGATGTGTATTTTATGCATGTGTAGTGTCTGTGTAGTATGTGTGTGTGTCTGTGATATTTGTGTGTGTGTGCAGTGTCTGTGTAGCATGTGTGTGTGTATAAAGGCTCCAGTGGCAAGAAGTACAGACCTGCCCAACCACCGCTGCTCTGTGGCCATACAGGATATGATGTCACACCTTGCTTAGGGCCTCTGGCTGCCCCCACAGCCACTCTACCTACCCACCTTGTCTCAAACGCCCTCTTAAGTTGTGTTTGTGGTTTTAATGCAAGATCATGGAGGAATTTTCCACCCACACCCTAGAAGAAACAGCTGCTCAGCACTTCCTGGTTCCCCTGAAGCTCCACCCACATCAACAAAAAGTGTTTAGCCTGGTGTGGTGGCATATTCTGTTCCTCATCATTTTGTGCTACTTTTGAGGGGATAAAATACTTAATTTGGGGGTCATTGGGGGGGATTCTATGTTACTGACTGTAACTGACCTGGTAGGACTGTGGTACTGACCTGGTAGGACTGTGGTACTGACCTGGTAGGACTGACCTGGTAGGACTGACCTGGTAGGACAGTGGTACTGACCTGGTAGGACAGTGGTACTGACCTGGTAGGACAGTGGTACTGACCTGGTAGTACTGACCTGGTAGGACAGTGGTACTGACCTGGTAGGACTGACCTGGTAGGACAGTGGTACTGACCTGGTAGGACTCAACCAGCACGGTGGTCTCCAGAGCCAGTTTCTGCTCCTGTTCGATGTTGTAGCCCACGTAGCACAGCTTCTCCTTCATCATACGCACCGTCTCAAAGTCAGCGGAGTGGTTGAACGCATAGCCCCTCAGCAACAACAGCTAAAGAGAGAGGGAGAGATTGTAAAAATGGGTTTCCACCATGCTTATTATACCAGTCCTTTTCCACACTTAGGACAGATGTTAGGGAACTGGGACACAGTGAATTTAATAATTTATTTTTATTTAACTAGGCAAGTCAGTTAAGAACAAATTCTTATTTACAATGACGGCCTATTGTGCGCCACCCTATGGGACCCCCAATCATGGCCGGTTGTGATACAGTCTGGATTCGAACCAGGTTGTCTGTAGTGACGCCTCTAGCACTGAGATGCAGTGTCTTAGACCGCTGAGCCACCTGGAAGCCCATGAGGATTGTAGCTAGATGGAGTACAGCTATAGACCAAAAGCTGCAAGTTCGAGTCGCTCCGGGACAACTGTGGCATTTTAGCTAACCCTAAACATCTCCCTAACCTGCTGCGTTAATTGTCGTAGCCTAGCGGATAGAGCATTGGGCCAGAAACCGAAAGGTTGATGTGATGTGTCCTTGAGCAAGGCACTTAACCCTAATCTGCTCCAGGGGCTGACCCTGTAGGTAGGCCGTCATAGTAAATAAGAATTTGTTCTTAACTGACTTGCCTAATTAAATAAAGGTTAAATAAAATAAATAAAAGTCACTTCTGCCCATAGCTGTAGTCCATTTAGCCAAAACAATGAATGAAGTGTACAAGATCCAGGGGTCAGAGGTACCTTAATGAGGTAGCGGGTTATGTCCCTCCCAGCGATGTCCAGGCGTCGTGTCAGATGAGGCAAGCTGAAGCCCTCGTACACCGGACAGATGTGTGTCACACCGTCTCCCGAGTCCACTACAACACCTGTCAGCAGGCCTGACAACACACAGACAGAGGTCAGACACACACAGACAGAGAGGTCAGACACACACAGACAGAGGTCAGACACACACAGACAGAGAGGTCAGACACACACAGACAATAATATAATTAACACATTAAGTTTTACAGTCTCTGAATGTGAGGAAGCTGTGTTGAGTTGGGGCTTAAAGTGAACCAGAGAGGGTTGAAGAGGCTGTGTGTTTCTCTAGTCTAGTACCTTGAGCGTATAGCGTCAGCACAGCCTGGATAGCAATGTAGACCCCTGAGAACTGATACGTCTCAAACATCACCTATGAGAGACAGAGAGAGAACTGTAAAAGAATCCCATCAAATATGTGAGCCTATAGGGCAGCTGGACCGCTTCTGTAATGATGAACACTGAACCTCACACAGCTTTAGAGCTCTGTCCATGATGAACACAGAACCTCACACAGCTTTAGAACTCTGTTCATGATGAACACTGAACCTCACACAGCTTTAGAGCTCTGTTCATGATGAACACTGAACCTCACACAGCTTTAGAGCTCTGTTCATGATGAACACTGAACCTCACACAGCTTTAGAGCTCTGTTCATGATGAACACTGAACCTCACACAGCTTTAGAACTCTGTTCATGATGAACACTGAACCTCACACAGCTTTAGAGCTCTGTTCATGATGAACACTGAACCTCACACAGCTTTAGAGCTCTGTTCATGATGAACACTGAACCTCACACAGCTTTAGAGCTCTGTTCATGATGAACACTGAACCTCACACAGCTTTAGAACTCTGTTCATGATGAACACAGAACCTCACACAGCTTTAGAGCTCTGTTCATGATGAACACTGAACCTCACACAGCTTTAGAGCTCTGTTCATGATGAACACTGAACCTCACACAGCTTTAGAACTCTGTTCATGATGAACACTGAACCTCACACAGCTTTAGAACTCTGTTCATGATGAACACTGAACCTCACACAGCTTTAGAACTCTGTTCATGATGAACACTGAACCTCACACAGCTGTTCCTACATCAGCAAGCTGGTACTATGCACTTGCAGTCATCTTCCTACACACACCCCCACCGACATACACACCCCTACCCACCTCAATGATCTTCTCGCGGTTCTTGGTGGGGTTCATGGGCGGCTCGGTGAGCAGGATCTTGCAGTTCCTGGAGTCGATGTTGAGCTTCTCAGGGCCGAAGGTGTAGTCCCACAGGTGCTTCATGTCGTCCCAGTTCCTGACGATACCGTTCTCCATGGGATAGTTCACCTCCAGCATGGAGCGCAGCTCGCTGGCCTCGTCGCCCACCATCAGGTCCTATAGACGTTAGGGGTTTAAGATCAGACAGACACCCCTGGGTTGTGCACACGTAACAAAGCATCATTGGGAGTGCCTTATGAATATGACCCTGAAGAAATCAGACAGTTAGCTTAGTTGCACTGTCGCCTTTCACCAGACCCAGCAGTAACAGAGAGGCATGTCAACACTGCCTCCATGATGGCTCCACGATGGCCTAATGAGACACAGTAACAGAGAGGCATGTCAACACTGCCTCCATGATGGCTCCACGATGGCCTAATGAGACACAGTAACAGAGAGGCATGTCAACACTGCCTCCATGATGGCTCCACGATGGCCTAATGAGACACAGTAACAGAGAGGCATGTCAACACTGCCTCCATGATGGCTCCACGATGGCCTAATGAGACACAGTAACAGAGAGGCATGTCAACACTGCCTCCATGATGGCTTAATGACACACGTAAATGGAATATACACATACGCAGCGCTCAAAGAGGCCAGTCACAGCCATCAGCAATTACCCAGCATGCATTCTTCAATACAGCATGTTTCGATGCATTCACTCTAAGGCCAGTTCCATTTCTGCCCAGCACACTCGTCTAATTTCACAACGGCACAATCCTAACTTGAGATACACGCAAGTAACTTGCATGGATCATTCATTGGCGTCAATAGGAGGTTGCCTGAAAATCTGCATGCATTTCATGTTAGGATTCAGTCTCATTTGAGTAAGGGTCAGGCAAAGTTACATTGGGAATCACTACATGATAGGTTAGCCAAGTTTCATATTCCACTGGCATACACTGAGCCTGACTGTCATGAATGCAGACTAAAAAACTGGGCCTACGAAAAAGAGTGGAAACAGTAGCCTGGTCCCAGATCTGTTTGTATTGTCTTGACTTGTGCCAACTGTTATGGTCAATTGTCGGGACAAACAGATCTAGGACCAGGTTAGAGAAACAGTTGATACAGTGTGTGCTTTGGCACTGAAGGAGCCCCCATCTTCTTTTCAATGAAGACCTGCTGCTTCCATCCTGTCTGTTCCGCCAATCCACTGGCTGTCTGACTAACATCCTGGTTACGATGCTTACCTCCTGGATACCGCACGCATCCATATTCAGACTCTTTTGAAGTATTTTGGAAACAACACAATAATGACAGCTGGAGCAGTACTCTGATATTTGATTGATGGGCCCACTTTGT
Source organism: Thymallus thymallus (assembly GCA_023634145.1). NCBI lineage: Eukaryota > Metazoa > Chordata > Actinopteri > Salmoniformes > Salmonidae > Thymallus > Thymallus thymallus. The sequence goes on from CM042389.1 coordinate 5,605,446, forward strand.
TATTACTCTTCATTTAATATTTAAATTAGAGAGCAACTCTATGCTGCATCATTAACCCAGAGCTGCATCATTAACCCAGAGCTGCCATTAACCCAGAGCTGCCATTAACCCAGAGCTGTATCATTAACCCAGAGCTGTATCATTAACCCAGAGCTGTATCATTAACCCAGAGCTGTATCATTAACCCAGAGCTGTATCATTAACCCAGAGCTGTATCATTAACCCAGAGCTGCCATTAACCCAGAGCTGCCATTAACCCAGAGCTGCCATTAATAGTAATTCATGCCAATGAAATATTCTATCATGTGCAGAGTGGCTTAAAGTACTTAAGTAAAAATACTACTTGATTAGTTTTTGCGGGGTATCTGTACTTTACTATTTATATATTTTTTAATGTTTACTTTTACTTCACTACATGCCTGAAGAAAATAAATGTACTTTTTACTCCATACTTTTTCCCCTGACACCCAAAAGTGTTACTTTTTGAATGCTTAGCAGGTCAGGAAAATGGTCCAATTCACACACTTATCAAGAGAACATCCCTGTTCATGCCTACTGCCTGCAGGACCCATGAAACAAAAATGCTTCATTTGTAAATGATGTCTGAGTGTTGGAGTGTGCCGCCCATGACTATCCATAAATAGAATAAATCTTTTCGGGGGACTTCGCAATGATTTATACTTTTAAATTTGATACTTAAGTATATTTAAAACAAAATACTTAAATTTTTACTCAAGTAGTATTTTACTGGGTGACCAAGGTCATCTTTACTTTTACTCAAGTATGACAATTTAGTACTTTTCCCACTACTGCATGTGCATATATAAGCACATTAATTTCTTAAAGTATGATCATTTATCTGAGAATGTACCAAAACATTTCTGACAATTGTGTTATGATGGTTGCTTCTTGAAATTTGAAATTGGCCACTTGGGGAACTTAAAGATAACTGTCAATAGCTTAATACCAAAACATCTGATTGGCTAAGAATAAAAACTGTTATGGATATAACAAGATGAATTTGTTGAAACATTAAAAACAGCAGAAAAAGTTAATTTTATTTGAACCCAAAAGGTGGAAGTGGGCTTAATGGGTACACTTACCCTATATAGGGAATAGGGTGTAATTTGGGACACAGCCCATGCAGCATCCAAGTTACTTCTGCTAAACTAACTTGAGATTAAAAAGAGGAACTGCAACAGTGAAGGAGTGAACTCTCATAAATTGCTAGGTTTCTATCTGCCTCATCTTTTCAATTGCTGCAGCTAGCGACTGGAACGAGCTGCAACAAACACTCAAACTGGACAGTTTTATCTCAATCTCTTAATTCAAAGACTCAATCATCGACACTCATACTGACAGTTGTGGCTGCTTTGCGTGATTTATTGTCATCTCTACCTTCTTACCCTTTGTGCTGTTGTCTGTGCCCAATAATGTTTGTACCCTGTTTTGTGTTGCATGTAAACAAATATATATAATAATAATTTAAATAGGCAAGTTAAGAAAAAAATCTTATTTACAATGACGGCCTACCAAAAGGCTAAAGACCACCTGCGGGGACAGGGGCTGGGATTAGATTGATAGATTGATAGATGCTTTATTGATCCCCGAGGGGGAAATTTCTTAAAAGTACCAAACACACATCACGAACAAGAGACAAAAAACAACAACATAGCAAGGCAGCAACACACGACAACACAGCATGGTAGCAACATAACATGACAACAACATGGTGGCAACACAACATGGTAGCAACACAAAACATGGTACAAACATTATTGGGCACAGACAACAGCACAAAGGGCAAGACGGTAGAGATGACAATACATCAATCACTTTGCGTGATGTATTGTGTGCTTTGGGGACCTTTAACAGAATGTGATTGGCAGAACGGGTGTTGTATGTGGAGGATGAGGGCTGCAGTAGATATCTCAGATAGGGGTGGAGTGAGGCCTAAGAGGGTTTTATAAATAAGCATCAACCAGTGAGTCTTGCGACGGGTATACAGAGATGACCAGTTTACAGAGGAGTAGAGCGCAGTGATGTGTCCTATAAGGAGCATTGAGCAAACCCTCAAATGTAGTAATCACACCTGTGGGGAGAGGGGCATTCTTCTTACCAAACCACATGACCTTGGTTTAGGAGGTGTTCAGAACAAGGTTAGAGAAAGCTTGTTGGACACTAAGAAAGCTTTGTTGTAGAACATTTAACACAAAATCCAGGGAGGGGCCAGCTGAGTATAAGACTATCATTTGCATATAAATGGTTGAGAGAGCTTCCTGCTGCCTGAGCTATGTTGTTGATGTAAATTGAGAAGAGCGTGGGGCCTAGGATTGAGCCTTGGGGTACTTCCTTGGTGACAGGCAGCGGCTGAGACAGCATATTTTCTGACTTTATACACTGCACTCTTTGAGAGAGGTAGTTAGCAAACCAGACCAAAGACCCCTCAGAGACACCAATACTCCTTCACCGGCCCACAAGAATGGATTGGTCTACCATTTCAAAATCTTTGGCCAAGTCAATAAAAATAGCAGCACAACATTGCTTAGAATCAAGGGCAGAGGAAACATAATTGAAGTGGCACATCCATAAACTGAGCAGAAACCAGATTGCATACCAGAGAGAACACTATAGACATCAAGAAAGCCAGTAAGTTGATTATTGACAAGTTTTCCGAACACTTTTGATAAACAGGGTAAAACAGAAATGGGCAAAATAGAAATAGGCCTATAACCATGTTGTGTTGTCATGTGTTGCTGCCATGCTGTTGTTGTTGTCGTCTTAGGTCTCTCTTTATGTAGTGTTGTCTCTTGTCGTGATGCGTGTTTTGTCCTATATTTTAAATTGAATGTATTAATATTTTGAATCCCAGTCCCCATCCACACAGGGGGCCTTTTGGTGGGCCGTCATTGTAAATAAGAATTTGTTCTTAACCGACTTGCCCAGTTAAATAAAGGTTTTCCTCCACAGAAGTACTTCAAATGTTATAATTAGACAAATAAACACAGAGACAATAGAGACAAATTAAACATTGAAAATAACAACAAAAAGACTCAAAATGTAGTAGTTATGTAGTAGGACCAAAAACACAGCATCACTCTCTCTCCGTCAGGCAACCAGGGAGGGCACAGACACGGGCCTGCACACACCACCCAGGAACGCACGTCACTCACCACCTTCTGAATATTCTACTTCATCATGTGATGACAGGTGAAGGAGGTGGAGCATAAAGTAGAGAGTCAGCCAGTAAAAACGAAGAGAGAGGAAGGGGTGCAAATCTAATTAAAATAGGTGTTACTAGACTCAGGGAGTCAGTTTGACAGACATAGATTAGATTAAGCCTAGTCCATGCTTCTTGGTCCAGGAATAGGGTTGTTGTGTCTGGGTAACTTTTGAACCAACGATGGAATGTTGGACAGGAGAGGGGAGCGTAGTGGTATTACCTTAATCTCAATGTTGCCCACTTTGGCTGTGGAGCGGATGATGGGCCGGCCCACCAAGGCAGGGAAGATGTGCTCGGGGAAGTTGGAGCCTGCATAGCCACACTTCACAAACTGAGAGAGAGAGAGATACAGAGAGAGAGATACAGAGAGAGAGATACAGAGAGAGAGATACAGAGAGAGAGATACAGAGAGAGAGAGAGAGAGAAAGACATCATATATCAACAATGGTCTGTTCCTTCCATGTCCATAAATATTGTTTGTATTGAAAGGGATTGAATTTAAAGAAAGGAGGAAGAGAGAGTGAAAGCGGGTGGAGAGAGAAGGTGGGAGAGGATGTGGAGAGATGACGCAAACGTGGAAGAGATAGGCTTTATTTGACTCCACAAAGCAAAATAACCTAGTTATTATGACTAATCTTGGTTACCCAGAAGTAATGGGAGATTAAGTTATGACCAATGGCAAAATTGTAGTCTACACTTCTTCGGGCATCAGAGAGCAATTACTGAAAACATTTGTGACGTTCGCTTGAGTAGGCTTGAGTAAGGGTCTAGCCTAACTGTGAATGTGTGTGGTGTGTGCGTGTTTTCAAATCATAGCTGTGGTTAAGAAACTGGTCACACTTCCGCTTGACTCGTTTCTTCAGCCCTTCACAGTGAGCACTTTTTTGCTGCATACACACTAAGCCAGCATCCCCTCAAATGGCTGAGAGTCAGAAGTCCAGTCCAAAAACAACCATTAGGACCCCTTTGGTGTGTCCAGATCTGAAGGATCTGAGTACTATAGATGTAAGCAATTTTTACTACCTAGGTCCTAGTCTTTACTACCTAAGTCCACCGGTATAAATTCTCGAGTGACCTCAGTTATCATGAGGAGCGCAGCGCTGGCGCTATTTTCCAGATTTTCCATAAAAAATGCTGGATATCCTACCGGATATTTCCAGCTAGCTATAAACATTGGTTATGGTTAACGTTAGCTAGTTTAACTAATTCTGCAGTTTTACGTGAGGCATAGGGACCAGCAGAAACAAATGTGAATTTACAAGTGAATAAAAAAAAAAACACTAATGCATTCATCAACAGCTGAAAAACCTATAGACAAAAAATGTAGTTAGTTAGGTAACGCTAGCTAGCCAATATAACTAGACCAATTGTCCAGTTAACTAACACGAAATATAGTTCAAACGATTTACTAGGTTTGAGGTAATAGGCCGATTTATTTTTTGCAAGTTTATTTAATCAATGTATTGGAAGACGACGGCATAGCTAGCTAGCGGTAGAGACTTTCCTACCCAGCGTTAGCCACAGATTTAGCTAGCTAACATTAGCGTGCTATCAACACATCCACTTCCTGTTTCAGATAAACATTTTTTTCCTGTCATTCTGCCTTGGAAAAATACGGAATTAATATAAATAAGTAATATACAGCTTTCCGCTCATAAACTTACCCCAGTTCCATTGTCACAAACCACCACTTTCCTTCCCTGGCTGTCCATTTTGCAAAACCCAGGAGCCAGCAAACCTCCCCAGCTCAACTTTCTTCTGCAGGCCGGAAGTCACAACCCTGGCTGTCTGTGGCATCTTCCGGAGGGGGGCGGGGTGTTTTCGAAGGCATTCGTCCTTCTTTCCTTCCTAGAAACACTACAGAAAAAATCTGTGCAAATTCCAGCGCAAGTCGACTGTGAACACTGAGGCTGTACACGCTTTAAGTTAAAGGTTTAACATTGGACAATTAGGCTACTGTGGAGATTTGATCATAATTTAGGTCTACCAGAGTGGCCTACCATAAAACAAAACAATGGAGAAATGCATCCCATAACATGTTAACATGGAAACAGATGCTCTATCATTCAGCCTACAGCAGCACCAATGTGTGGTGTTCAATGCCTAGATTCCATGAGAAAAAATATGCAGGGCTTGACATTATCCTGTTTATCCACTGAAAATGTTTGAAACAAGAAACCACTTTACAAAATAAAAAGCATCATTATTCCCATACCATTATTCCAGAGAATAAAACAAATTATGCTACCCTCTGCCTATTCAAACCTGTCTCTAAATACAACACAGGAAAAAAAAGCTCTTTACCTGACATGCTTTTCAAAGATGTCTAGAAATGCACACGTTTTGTGCTCTTGTAGGGAAAAAAAATCACTCCGCTATTGCTGACTACAAATGATCTATAACTGGGCTAATAACTCACTAACTAGCAAAGGATATGAACAAAATGTGCACACGTGGCTACATGCAACAAGCGAATCTACTCATGATCACAGCTGTAAACACAGTCCAGGTCAAAGTAAAAAAAAAAATGTTACCATTATTTAACCAGGCAAGTCAGTTATAACACATTCTTATTTACAATGACGTCCTACCCTGGCCAAACCCGGATGACGCTGGGCCACTTGTGCGCCACCCTATGGGACTCCCAATCACGACCGGACTGTGACACAGTTTGGATTCGAACCAGGGTCTGTAGCGATACCTTTAGACCACTGAGTCACTCCGTAGCCCAGTAAATGGCTCAGATCCATATATGGCAATGGTCAATTTGCATATAGGCCTACTGCAGCTCTGATTGGTTATACCGCGGTCGTCTGTGTAGATTACGGGCTGAGTCGTGTGCAATAGAATCCTACTTCGACGCGTTCTGCCTACAACAACATCTCGGCCATAGTTTGTGTTGTTTCGGTATGTTGCATTGAAAGTGGATAATATTGCCTTGATTCTATCACAATTGCCACAGTAAAGGGACACGTTGATAGTGTTAACTAACATTGTCCCTACAATTACTACTTTCTAAAAATACCAATCAACGTACTGTACAGGTGGGTTCGAGACCTAAGTGGTGTATTTTTATTTTATTTTATTTAACCTTTATTTAATTAGGCAAGTCAGTTATGAACAAATTCTTATTTACAATGACAGTCTACCAAAAGGCAAAATACCTCCTGTGGGGGCTGGGATTAAAAATAAAAATTGATAGCAATGAATAAAATATAAATATAGGACTAAACACACATCGGGAACAAGAGAGACAAAACAACAACACAGCAAGGCAGCAACACATGACAACAACATGGTAGCAGCACAACATGGTAGCAACACAACATTGTAGCAGCAAAAAACATGGTACAAACTTTATTGGGCACAGCCAACAGCACAACGGGCAAGAAGGTAGAGATGACAATAAATCACGCAAAGCAGCCACAACTGTCAGCATGAGTGTGCATGATTGAGTCTTTGAATGAAGAGATTGAGATAAAACTGTCCAGTTTGAGTGATTGTTGCAGCTCGTTCCAGTCGGTAGCTGCAGCCAACTGAAAAGACGAGGGACCCAGGGATCTATGTGCTTTGGGGACCTTTAACAGAATGTGACTGGCAGAACGGGTGTTGTATGTGGAGGATGAGGGCTGCAGTAGATATCTCAGATTGGGGGAGTGAGGCCTAAGAGGGTTTTATAAATAAGCATCAACCAGTGGGTCTTGCGACGGGTATACAGAGATGACCAGTTTACAGAGGAGTGCAGTGATGTGTCCTATAAGGAGCATTGGTGGCAAATCTGATGGCCGAATGGTAAAGAACATCTAGCCGCTAGAGAACACCCTTACCTGCTGATCTATAAATTATGTCTCCGTAATCTAGCATGGGTAGGATGGTCATCTGAATCAGGGTTAGTTTGGCAGCTGGGGTGAAAGAGGAGCGATTACGATAGAGGAAACCAAGTATAGATTTAACTTTAGCCTGCAGCTTTGACATGTGCTGAGAGAAGGACAGTGTGCCGTCTAGCCATACTCCCAAGTACTTGTATGAGGTGACTACCTCAAGCTTTGTAACTCTGTGGGTTCAAAACCATACATAATTGGTTCACACCCAAACTATCTAGGTAAGCTACTTTAAAGAACATCACGTTGCCAGTTTAGCCAATGCCACTTCCCCCTGAGTGAACTCATACATAGACTTCAACTCAGAACCTCTACCTCCCAAACACAATTGATTGCCCTTTTGAAGCATTCCAACCAATCAAGCTATGGAAAAAGGCCTTCTTCAACAGTGCAAGGGGTGACACTTCAGGCTGAGTGAGTTTCACAGATCCCCATCTGATACACTGGCTATGACCTGTCCCAGGAGGATTCACTTTATTAGAGCAGTGGTTAATAAGAAGTTTGCCTATGATCTGGGAGACCTAAGGTGTGTTGCTCTGTCAGAAGAGGGAAGGCATCTGTGAGGCCTTGCGGTTGAACCCCACTAAATGGTCTTGTAGCGGGAGAAAGTGATATGCAATGCAGTGTATGAGTAATGAGTACAGTATGGGACTTGGTCTTCATTAAGTTTGTGGGCATACTACTGTAGTTGAAACGACTGTAATGATTGAAAGATTGTTTTTGAAATGACTGTAACACGTAGCGTTTGTGAGCTTTGTACTGCCTCTTCCCAGGGGCCGGGGCTTTTGTGGCATAGGTTGCATTAGGCTCTTTTTAGTCATGGTTCAAGTGAGAGATGCAATGGGGACTTGAACCATGGTTTCTAAATTTTACAGTATTCCCTCTCATAACAAGTATCCTCACGCACCTAATCCAAGACCTTGGGGCAGCAGGTACCCTAGTGGTTAGGGTGTTGGGCCTGTTACCGAAAGATTGCTGGCTTGAATCCCTGCTCTGACAAAGTAAAAATATGTTGTTCTGCCCCTGAATAAGGCAGTTAAACCAACTGTTTACCGGTATGCCTTCATTGTAAATAAGAATTTGTTCTTAACTGACTTGCCTGGTTAAATGAAAAAAATGCAACAAAAGCACCGGCCCCTGGGAAGACACAGTACAATGCTCACAAACACTATGTATTACAGTAAAGTCTTCGTCATTTAAAATACTGTATGTAGAATTGCTCAGAAACGTAATGAAGACCAAGTCCCATATGATCCTCATACACTGCAGTAGCATGGCACCATTTACTTTAGTATAACAAAATAATGGCATTAGAAACATATTTGTTTACATGGCTATTTCAGACTGTTCCCTCAAAAACTCACTGGATTATCGATGAACATGTCCTATACCTAAGGTATACATATAACTAAGGTATACATCACTTTATTGTGGCAACTCAAACTTAGTACACTGTGGATGTTTATGGATGTATGTCCAGAAATGACGATTGAATCTCACTGCGCAAAGCTTGTCGGGATACATAGACGGCTTGAGCGCCATATTGGAGTGTAACTAACTAGCTATTGTTATAAATAGGGTCGGGGCTGCTGCTAGCTGAGTTTGCATGTTTTCTACAAGTTTGTCCTAAGGAAAAGAGAACGTTATCTGTGGGTCATGAAAGAAATGTCAGCGTAAGTTTTCCCACATGCTTAAGGTATTGTAATGTTGTCCACTCTTCAACATGTGTGCTGTTGTAGAAAGATTATAGAATAGCTAACGCTAGCTAGGCTAACACGACTAGCTAGCTAGTTGCTAACGAACGGCTATCATCACAACAATGCGAGGCTGAGGGAGTTAGCGTCGCTAACAAAGGCCTAGATATTTGGTGCATCTGCTAACTTGTCTAGTTTGCTACTCGACACGGCAATCGGGATACATTTCAAAACTAGCTTGATGGGTTTCAATATTTCGTTTGTTATTGTAGATAGCTAACGTTATAGCTAATTATTCTTAAACGTTATTTTTGTGCTAGTTAGCTATTTAACTTGTTAGTTAAGGTTAGAGCCTTTGAGTTCCGTTAAGGGTAGATGGTCATATATATATATATGGTGGTTAAGGTGTGCTACCTACCAGACTTTCTAGCTAACGTTTTTGCTAACTAACTTGCCTATAAATGAGCTAAGATTAGCTGTCTGGCTTATTTTGTTGTAAACATCGCTGTGTAGTTGTGTAGCGACCAATAACGGGTCATGTGGAGTTGACGCCTGCGTCCCTGCATCATGTCAGACCGGTGATCGCCTCGTTCTTACCTGTTAGTGATTTAAAATCCACCCAGACCCTCTCAATGAATCGGAAATTAATATAACAACACCAAAGTAACGTTAAGTTAGTCCACGGTTTGTGTCTTGGTTTGATTTTCACCCAGCGAGTGGACTAAACACAATCCACTATAGTCTTATTTATTGTCCTACCCCCTAACCTTACTGCATTTTTGCACAACATTTTGCACTCTGTATATAGATTTTTCTATTGTGTTTTTGACTGTTTGTTTAATGTGTAACTCTGTGTTGTTATTTGTCGCACTGCTTTGCTTTGTCTTGGCCAGGTCGCAGTTGCAAATGAGAACTTGTTCTCAACTGACCTACCTGGTTAAATAAAGGTGAAATAAAAATAAAAAAAATAAAATAAATAGGAAGGCGTTCAAATGCAAATATGATTTGTTATGGCAGTTGGCTCGCTATAAAAAGTTAATACAACTATGTAGCTCGCGATAGTAAATGGATGCCTTGGGGAAACAAAAAATAACTAGCTACCTAAACGTTAGCTTAGTGATAACTAGTAAAGAATGCGCAACATTGAACAAATCTATATATTCATTTTTTTTGCCATGATTGAAGTTGGCTGACTAAACTCAAGTCCACGGTGAAGGAAGTTTATGATGAACTCCGGTCAACTGAGTTGAGCAGAGACCAGGCTTTGTGGAATTCATCTCTGACTACATCGATTTGCCCGAGGTCAATACGTTTAAAACATTTTCGTTATGAAATGCTTACATTGGACCTGCGTTTGTCCTCTGTAGTTACGTGCCGTTCTTTGTTTGCCAAAGTCCATACTTTTTCAATAAATGTTAATGAAATACAACCACCAACTGTTTGCTTTTGGTCTAAGATGGCAACTCTGCGCAAATGCGAATATGCCAATTGAATCTCGACAAGGAATCAATTGGTGGTGGTATTTGATTAACGTTTTATTAAATAGTATGGATTTTAGCAAATGCACTCAATGTACATACTCCAACCAGAAACCATGGATTACAGGCAACATCCGCACTGAGTTAAAGGGTAGAGCTGCCGCTTTCAAGGAGCAGGACACTTATAAGAAATCCCGCTACGCCCTCAGACGAACCATCAAACAGGCAAAGCGCCAATACATCGTACTACACCGGCTCTGACGCTCGTCGGATGTGGCAGGGCCTACAAACTATTAGAGACTACAAAGGGAAGCACAGCCGCGAGCTGCCCAGTGACACAAGCCTACCAGACAAGCTAAATCACTTCTATGCTCGCTTCGAGGCAAGCAACACTGAGGCGTGCATGAGAGCATCAGCTGTTCCGGACAACTCACGCTCTCTGTAGCCGATGTGAGTAAGACCTTTAAACAGGTCAACATTCACAAGGCCGCAGGGCCAGACGGATTACCAGGACGTGTACTCCGAGCATGCGCTGACCAACTGGCAAGTGTCTTCACTGACATTTTCAACTGGTCCCTGATTTAGTCTGTAATACCAACATGTTTCAAGCAGATCACCATAGTCCTTGTGCCCAAGAACACAAAGGTAACCTGTCTGAATGACTACCGACACGTAGCACTCACACCTGTAGCCATGAAGTGCTTTGAAAGGCTGGTCATGGCTCACATCAAGACCCCCTCCAATTTGCATACCGCTCCAACAGATCCACAGATGATGCAATCTCTATTGCTCTCCACACTGCCCTTTCCCACCTGGACAAAAGGAACACCTACGTGAGAATGCTATTCATTGACTACAGCTCAGCGTTCAACACCATAGTGCCCTCAAAGCTCATCACTAAGCTAAGGACCCTGGGACTAAACACCTCCTTCTGCAACTGGAGCCTGGACTTCCTGACGGGCCGCCCCCAGGTGGTAAGGGTAGGTAACAACACATCTGCCACGCTGATCCTCAACACTGGGGCCCCTCAGGGGGTGTGGGCTCAGTCCCCTCCTGTACTCCCTGTTCACCCATGACTGCATGGCCAGGCACGACTCCAACACCATCATTTAAGTTTGCAGACGACACAACAGTGGTAGGCCTGATAACCAACAATGACGAGACAGCCTATAGGGAGGAGGTCAGAGACCTGGCCGTGTGGTGCCAGGATAACAACCTCTCCCTCAACGTGATAAAGGAGATGATTGTGGACTACAGGAAAAGGAGGACCGAGCACGCCCCCTTTCTCATCAACAGGGCTGTAGTGGAGCAGGTTGAGAGCTTCAAGTTCCTTGGTGTCCACATCACCAACAAACTATCATGGTCCAAACACACCAAGACAGTTGTGAAGAGGGCATGACAAAGCTTATACTCCCTCAGGAGTCTGAAAAGATTTGGCATGGGTCCTCAGATCCTCAATGTTATACAGCTGCACCATCGAGAGCATCCTTCCTGGTTGCGTCACTGCCTGGTATGGGGGATGTGCATACGGCCCAATAAATCATGGGGGCAAAGCTTGCTGACATCCAGGACCTCTATACCAGGCAGTGTCACAGGAAGGCCCTAAAAATTGTCAGACTCCAGCCACCCTAGTCATAGACTGTCCTCGCTGCTACTGCATGGCAAGCGGTACCGGAGCGCCAAGTCTAGGTCCAAAAGGCTTCTCAACAGCTTCTACCCCCAAGCCGTAAGACTCCTGAACAGGTAATCAAATGGCTACCCGGACTATTTGCATTGTACCCCCCCCCCACCCCCTCTTTTACGCTGCTGCTACTCTCTGTTTATTATCTATGTTAGTTACTAACTCTACCTACATGTACATATTACCTCAATTAGCCCGACTAACCGGTGCCCCTGCACATTAACTCTGTACCGGTACCACCTGTATATTAACTCTGTACCGGTACCACCTGTATATTAACTCTGTACCGGTACCACCTGTATATTAACTCTGTACCGGTACCACCTGTATATTAACTCTGTACCGGTACCACCTGTATATTAACTCTGTACCGGTACCACCTGCACATTAACTCTGTACCGGTACCACCTGCATATTAACTCTGTACCGGTACCACCTGTATATTAACTCTGTACCGGTACCACCTGTATATTAACTCTGTACCGGTACCACCTGTATATAGCCTCACTACTGTTATTTTTACTGTTATTTTTACTGCTTTTATTTCTTATCTATTGTTTACCTAACATTTTACTTAACTGCATTGTTCGTTAGGGCTTGTAAGTAAGCATTTCACTGTAAGGTCTACACCTGTTGTATTCGGCGTACGTGACAAATAACATTTGATTTGAGGACAAACATAGGTACAAGGTAAGCGTTTTCATAATTTAAACTTTGAAGTATTGACACCGGGCAAATCGATGTAGTCAGAGCTGAATTCCACAAAGCCTGGTCTCTAGTGGAGTTAATCAGAAACTTCCTTCACCATCAAGTTGAGTTTAGTCGGCTAGACTGAAGTATATGCACTGCAAACAACTTTGAACATTTCAACAGGACATCTATCATATCTCTAACATACTCTTCCTCCTTCGCTGTGTTGACTTGTACAGTAACAGTATGCATGGTGGGCAGCAGCCTCAGAAACACTATGGCATCACCTCGTCCATCAGCATGGCCTTCCCCAGGGAGGTGGACCACCAGTACACACACAAGCTCAGCGAGGCCATGAAACCCTTTGGGGTGTTCGAGGATGAGGACGAACTCAACCACAGGTGAGATGGAGTTCTCATGAAATAAAGAAAAGATGCCTGCACACGAATGAATACTCCCGTTGTTTAGATTTTATTACTGTGCAACGTTTCCACCAGAAGGACTTTGTCAGTCTTAACCCAACTAAGTGGAAAATGTGTTTTCTTACACACCTGGACCCTGTCTGTATGATCTTATTAATTAACATCTAGAAGTTGAAACTGATCCTTTATCAGCAGCACTCGTGCTCTGAGACTTTCAGTGAATACAGGCACTGGTTGAAGTTGACTGGTATTTGTTCATTTAGATGCTCTTATTTTGTTTAAATGTTTTCCAAGTTAAAGAGTTGTTGTAGGTTTACCTTTTTTATGTGTGTGTCTGGGATATGAAGGGTTTCTTAGTGGACAGGTGATTTGATTGACATTATGGTACTTCCCACAGACTCGCAGTTCTTGGGAAGTTGAATACATTTGTCAAGGAATGGATTGCAGAGATCAGTGAAACAAAGGTAGGTTCCTTGACGAACAATGATGACTGGACTGTGCGTGCATCAGTGGTTGTTATACAGAAAGCAAATCATTCCTACTCTGTGATGATATCAATGGGAGAATGATGTGTAAGCATGCTGAATGATGTTGATGTTAATTCCCCTCAGAACCTCCCACCATCGGCGATAACCAATGTGGGGGGAAAGATCTTCACCTTTGGGTCTTACCGTCTGGGAGTTCACACTAAAGGTAATGTCCTGTCCTGAGAACACGTGCATGTCTGCATGAGCCACCTGTTGTGTGCTGTTAAAGGTGTAGCTAAGTTTTCTGTGCATGCGTGTTTGTGTTGCAGGGGCGGATATTGATGCCTTGTGTGTATCGCCGCGACACGTGGAGAGGACAGACTTCTTCGACTCATTCTTTGCAAAGCTCAAACTGCACGAAGAGATCAAAGACTTACGGGTGATTCTTTTTTTTAATTATGTTTTTTAATTATTTAAAAAATTACACTTATTCTCAGGAGAATATTCAGAGTAAAAAAAAAAAAAAAGTTATCTCAGATTTTATATAACAGGGTGCGAGAGGATGACAGTGGATGACAGTGGAGAGAGAAATTGTGTCAAAGGGCAGTAGGCCGGATTCTAACCTATGTTGACACTGTATACGGGCTTGAGGCTGAGGCATTACCACTTAATAGCCAGGCCGCAAGATAATATTTTCTTAATGTATATTATGTATATCATCTGTGTTCTCCTGTACCTTTTGACTTGGCCTTTCAGTCTCTTTAACGTAATACATTTCTTTCAGGCGGTGGAGGATGCCTTTGTACCTGTGATCAAATTCAAGTTTGACGGCATCGAGGTAAGGGGGTTTGGATGTACAGGTGTCTATTTCTACACTCACTGGGAGATATGTATACCACCAGAGTGGGTTTTGACCAACTCCACTCTGGAAGATACGGTTAAAGTCGGAATTTTACATACACCTTAGCCAGATCCATTTAAACTCAGTTTTTCACTATTCCTGACATTTAATCCTAGTAAAAAGTCCCTGTCAGTTAGGATCATCACTTTATTTTAAGAATGTGAAATGTCAGAATAATAGTAGAGTGATTTATTTCAGCTTTTATTTCTCATCACATTCCCAGTGGGTCAGAAGTTTACATACACTCAATTAGTATTTGGTAGCATTGCCTTTAAATTGTTTAACTTGGGTCAAACATTTCAGGTAGCCTTCCACAAGCTTCCCACAATAAGTTGGGTGAATTTTGGCCCATTCCTCCTGACAGAACTAGTGTAACGGAGTCAGGTTTGTAGGCCTCCTTGCTCACACACACTTTTTCAGTTCTGCCCACAGACTTTCTATAGGATTGAGGTCAGGACTTTGTGATGGCCACTCCAATACCTTGACTTTGTCGGCCTTAAGCCATTTTGCCACAACTTTGGAAGTATGCTTGGGGGTCATTGTCCATTTGGAAGACCCATTTGCTACCAAGCTTTAACTTCCTGACTGATGTCTTGAGATGTTGCTTCAATATATCCACATCATTTTCCTTCTTCATGATGCCATCACCCCCACAATATGATGCTGCCACCCCTGTGCTTCATGGTTGGGATGGTGTTCTTCAGCTTGCAAGCCTCCCCCTTTTTCCTCCAAACATAGCGATGGTCATTATGGCCAAACAGTTCTATTTTTGTTTCATCAGACCAGAGGACATTTCTCTTAAAAGTACCATCTTTGTCCCTATGTGCAGTTGCAAACCGTAGTCTGGCTTTTTTAATGGCGGTTTTGGAGCAGTGGCTTCTTCCTTGCTGAGCGGCCTTTCAGGTTATGTCGATATAGGACTCGTTTTTACTGTGGATATGGATACTTTGTACCTGTTTCCTCCAGCATCTTCACAAGGTCCTTTGCTGTTGTTTTGGGATTGATTTGCACTTTTCGCACAAGTACGTTAATCTCTAGGAGACAGAACGCGTCTCCTTCCTGAGCGGTATGACGGCTGCGTGGTCCCATGGTGTTTATACTTGCGTACTATTTTTTGTACAGATGAACGTGGTACCTTCAGGCCTTTGGAAATTGCTCCCAGGGATGAACCAGACTTGTGGAGGTCTACAATATTTTTTCTGAGGTCTTTGCTGATTTTCTTTAGATTTTCCCATGATTTCTAGCAAAGAGGCACTGAGTTTGAAGGTAGGCCTTGAAATACATCCACAGGTACACCTCCAATTGACTCAAATTATGTCAATTAGCCTATCAAAACCCATTACATAATTTTCTGGAATTTTCCAAGCTGTTTAAAGGCACAGTCAACTTAGTGTATGTAAACGTCTGACCCACTGGAATTGTGATTTAGTGAATTATAAGTGAAATAATCTTTCTAAACAATTGTTGGATGAATTACTTGTCATGCACAAAGTAGATGTCCTAACTGACTTGCAAAAACTCTAGTTAACAAGAAATCTGTTGAGTGGTTGAAAAATGAGTTTTAATGACTTCAACCTAAGTGTATGTAAACTTCCGACTTCAACTGTATATATACCATCAGTGGGTTTTCACCCACTACACTCAGGGAGATATTATCAGAGTGGGTTTTCACCCACTACACTCAGGGAGATATTATCAGAGTGGGTTTTCACCCACTACACTCAGGGAGATATTATCAGAGTGGGTTTTCACCCACTACACTCAGGGAGATATTATCAGAGTGGGTTTTCACCCACTACACTCAGGGAGATATTATCAGAGTGGGTTTTCACCCACTACACTCAGGGAGATATTATCAGAGTGGGTTTTCACCCACTACACTCAGGGAGATATTATCAGAGTGGGTTTTCACCAACAAATGTTAATGATGTAGCGAACATTCAATATTCAAATCCAACACATTGCCATTCATATTGAAATAGAACAGAATCCAGGTCAGGCTGTAGATCAACCCAAACACAGCTAATCCTTGAAGATAAGAACACACCCTGGAAATAGGAGGTTTATGACACAGTCAGAAATTAGCTGCCAGACCCAAGATTGAGAGTTTTTTTTTCTTTTTTTTCTTTAGCATATTTGAACAGAAAGCATACGTAGCTATGGTATACTATTGGCATAAACATAATAATAACATTAACACTATTTTATCGTCACCCAAAATCACAATATCCTGTAGTGGATACAGACCATAAGCAGTATTGTACTCCAACATTTAGAATTCACAAACTGTCTGAATAGGAGTGCTGATCTGGTGTGCCATTTTTTAAGTCCTACTGAATTAACGGGTGTCCTACCTGATCCTAGATCAGCACTTCTACTTTGAGACGTTGTGAATTTGGGTCCAGTGTAATTGAGTGTCCCTGCTCTCTTGTTGCCGTGCAGATTGACCTGCTGTTTGCGCGGCTGGCTCTGCAGTCCATCCCAGATAACCTGGATCTGAGAGGAGACTCCCACCTGAGGAACCTGGACATACGCTGCATCCGCAGCCTCAATGGTACTGATGCTATCTTCCAGTAGGAGTAGGAGGCCATTTAGCATTTGGGAGCCAGGCCCAGCCAATCAGAATGGGTTTTCCCCACATAAGGGCTTTATTATAGACAGAAATACTAGTCAGTTTCATCAGCTGTCTGGGTGGCTGATCTCAAATGATCCCGCAGGTAAAGAAGCCGGATGTGGATATTCTGTTATTATTATTGTTATTATTATTATATATATATATATATATATATATATATATATATATATTTTTACCTTATTTACAATGGGGTCAGCCCTTGGAGAAAATTCGGGTTAAGTGCCTTGCTCAAGGACACATCAACAGGTTTTTTTCACCTTGTCGGCTCGGGTATTAGAACCAGCGACCTTTCGGTCACTGTCCAAACACTCTAACTGCTAGGCTATCTGCCGTGGTTTCACATGGTCTGTGGTTGTGAGGCCGGTTGGATGTACTGCCAAATTCTCTAAAATGACGTTGGAGGCGGCTTATGGTAGAGAAGTTAACATTAAATTCTCTGGCAACAGCTTTGGTTCCTGCAGTCAGAATGCCAACTGCACACTCCCTTAACTTGAGACCTCTGTTGTGACACAACTACACATTTTAATGGCCTTTTATGGTCCCCATCACAAGGTGCACCTGTGTAATGATCATGCTTTTGAATCAGCTTCTTGATATGCCACACCTGTCAGGTGAATGAATTATCTTGGTAAAGGATAAATGATCACTAACAGTGATGGAAACAAATTTGTGCACAACATGTTCGAGAAATAAGCTTCTAGTGCGTATGGAAAATGTCAGACATCTTTTATTTCAGTTCATGAAACATGGATCAACACTCTACATGTTGCATTTATCTTTTTTTGCTTTACATTGTACCACATAGAATATAGTAATACATGGTACTACATAACATAGTACTAGGACATAGTACTACATGGTTCTAGGGCATAGTAATACATGGAACAGTGCTTTCAGGATGTATTCATACCCCTTGACTTATTCCACATTTTGTTACAGCCTGAATTCAAAAACTATTAAATATTATTTTTTTTAATTAAAGAAATCCCTGAGTCAATACTTTGTAGAAGTGTCTTTGGCAGTGATTACAGCCATGTCGTCTTTGGTCTGTCTATCAGCTTTGCACATCTGGATTTGGGGGACTTTCTCCCATTCTTCCTAGCAGATTTTCTCAAGCTCTTATAAGTTAGGCTTTCCACAGATTTTCAATATGATTCAAGTCTTTGCTTTGGCTGGCCCGCTCAAGGACTTTCACATTCTTGTTCTGAAGTCGTTCCAGCGTTGATTTGGCTGTATGCTTGGGGTCATTGTCCTGTTGGAACGTAAATCAATCAGTCTAAGGTCGTTTGCACTCTGAAGCAGTTTCTCATCAAGGATTTGCTTGTATTTAGCTCATTCATTGTTCCCTCTATCCTTACCCAGTCTCAGTCCCAGCCGCTGAAAAGCATCCCCATAGCATGATGCTGCCACTACCATGCTTTACGGTAGGGATGGTGTTAGACGGGTGATGGGCTGTTCCTGGTTTTCTCCAGACATCCGTACTTTGCATTCAGGCCAGAGTTAAATTTGTCATATCGTACCACAGAATCTCTTGCCTTATTCTGTCTTTCAGGTGCCTTTTTTGCAAACTACAGGCTGTGCTTTTTTTCTCAGGTGTGTATTCCTTCTGGTGACTCTCATAAAACTCAGATTGGTGAAATACTGTAGGCTATTGTCCTTCTGGCAGTTTCTCCCATCTCAGCCAAGGACTCACCTCCCTGACCAAGGTCATTCTTGCCCGGTTGCTCAGTTTGGTCGGATGGCCAGCTCTAGGTAGACTCTCGGTAGTTCCATATTTTTTCAGTTTCCCAATGATTGAGACCACTGTGCTCTTGGAAACGCTCAACACTCTTGTTATATACCCTTCCCCAGATGATGCCTCATCACAATTAAATCTTGGAGATCTACGGGCAGTTCCTTGAACTTCATGATATAGTTTCTGCTCTGACATGCACTGTCAACTGTGGGACCTTTTTTATATAGACAAGTGTTTCTTTCTAAATCATGTCCAAACAATTGAAATGGTCACAGGTGGACTCCAATCAAGATGTAGTGACATGTCAAAGATGATCAAAGGAAATTGGATTCTCCTGAGCTCAATTTGTCATTATGGGGTATTGTGTGAAAAAAACATTGATTTAATTCAGGCTGTAACATAACAATGTGGAATAAGTCAAGGGGTATGAATACTTTCGTAAGGCATTGTACATGTATCATTATGCAGAAACCCCATACTGCGAACTCTTTAAATACATGGCTGTGGGGTATACTGTGTAATGTGCTGCAGAATGAACATGTTCATTTATAGAGTCAACACAACAGAGGAACATTACTGTTAGAAGTATGATCTGAGCTGGGCAGATCTCGGCTCTCAACCAATACATAACCTTAACCTGTTAGACTCATCATAGTCGGGACAGACTTAACCATTTTGAATTCAGTGGGTAACAACAAAATGTGAAATAAATCCAGGGGTATGAATACTGTACATAGGAATATTACATGGTACTGCATAGAACCTAGTACGTAGTACTACAGAGAACTTAGTACTAGTACATGGTACTACTTAGAACCTAGTACGTAGTAATACGTGGTACTATAAACAGTTGAAGTCGGAAGTTTACATACACTTAGGTTGAAGTCATTAAAACACATTTTTCAACCACTCCACAGATTTCTACTTTGTGCATGACACAAGTAATTCTTCCAACAATTGTTTACAGACATTAATTCACTATATCACAATTCCATTGGGTCAGAAGTTGACGTACACAAACTTGACTGTGCCTTTAAACAGCTTGGGGAATTCCAGAAAATTGTCATGGCTTTAGAAGCTTCAGATAGGCTAATTGACATCATTTGAGTCAATTGGAGGTGTACCTGTGGATGTATTTCAAGGCCTACCAAGACCTCAATAAAAATTTGTAGACCTCCACAAGTCTGGTTCATCCTTGGGAGCAATTTCCAAATGCCTGAAGGTACCACGTTCATCTGTACAAACAATAGTACGCAAGTATAAACACCATGGGTCCACGCAGCCGTCATACCGCTCAGGAAGGAGACTCGTTCTGTCTCTTAGAGATGTGCAAATCAATGTGCAAATCAATCCCAGAACAGCAAAGGACCTTGTACCTGTTTCCTACAGCATCTTCACAAAAGTATCTATATCCACAGTAAAACAAGTCCTATATCGACATAACCTGAAAGGCCGCTCCGCAAGGAAGAAGCCACTGCTCCAAAACTGCCATAAAAAAGCCAGGTTTGCAAATGCACATGGGGACAAAGATCATACTTTTTGGAGAAATGTCCTCTGGTCTGATGAAACAAAAATGGAACTGTTTGGCCATAATGACCATTGTTATGTTTGGAGGAAAAAGGGGGAGGCTTGCAAGCCGAAGAACACCATGCCAACCGTGAAGCACGGGGGTGGCAGCATCATGTTGTGGGGTTGCTTTGGTGCAGGAGGGACTGGTGCACTTCACAAAATAGATCGCATCATGAGAGGAAAATTATGTGGATATATTGAAGCAACATCTCAAGACAATGACCCCAAGCATACTTCCAAAGTTGTGGCAAAATGGCTTAAGGACAACAAAGTCAAGGTATTGGAGTGGCCATCACAAAGCCCTGACCTCAATCCTATAGAAAATGTGTGGGCAGAACTGAAAAAGCAGGAGGAATGGGCCAAAATTCACCCAACTTATTGTGGAAGGCTACCCAAAACGTTTGCCCAAGTTAAACAATTTAAAGGCAGTGCTACCAAATACTAATTGAGTGTATGTAAACTTCTGACCCACTGGGAATGTGATGAAAGAAATAAAAGCTGTTATTCTGACATTTCACATTCTTAAAATAAAGTGGTGATCCTAACTGACCTAAGACGGTGAATGTTAACTAGGATTAAATGTCAGATTGTGAAAGTTTAAATGTATTTGGCTAAGGTTTATGTAAACTTCTGACTTCAACTGTACATGGTACCCATATCTGTAGTCATGTTAAACTCTGACCCTGTTACCCAACTACAGCACCAGCTTTGGAATTACATAGTGTCTAACTAACCTCCTCCCTATACTCTTATACAACCTCCCCCCTATACAATTTGACTTTTCTGAGACACTAGTGATTTCTTCCTCCTCCAGGCTGCAGAGTGACAGATGAGATCCTGTACCTGGTTCCAAACAAGGAGAACTTCAGGCTCACCCTGAGGGCCATCAAGCTGTGGGCCAAACGTGAGTCAGCAACTACAATAGAATGTTATAGAATTGTCATTTAATATATACCATTTAATGATATAGGCTATAATATATCACATTAAGCAAGAGGCTTTTATCCAAAGTGACTTAGTCATGTGTTCATCCATTTTACGTACTGGTGGTCCTGTGAATCAAACCCACTACCCTAGGATTGCAAGCGCCTTGCTCATACCACCCTGCATCCCTCTGCTGGCTTGCTTCTGAAGCTAAGCAGGGTCAGTCCTGGTCAGTGCCTTGATGGGAGACCAGATGCTGCTGGAAGTGGTTTATGAGGCACTCTTCGCTCTGGTCTAAGGAGATCCCTGGTAGTGAAGGGGACATTGCCCTGCGTAGGGTTCCATCTTTCAGATGGGACGTTAAATGGATGTCCTGAATCCCTCTGGTCATTCAAAATCCCATTCCCTTATCGTAGAGTAGGGTGTTCACCCAGGTGTCATGGCTAAATTCCCAACCTGGCCTCATTCAATCATGGCACCTAATCATCCCCCATTCATAATGGGCATATATGACTCCTCACCTCTCCACCTGATAGCTGATGTGTGATGAGAGTTCTGGCACAAAAAAGGTCTCTGTGAATCACTGAGTTGGGTGAAGCTCATTGGTGGTGGATGAGGTGAGTTTCCCCCTACTATATAAAACGCTTTGACTACATCCTATCTGTTATTATTACCTACTGAGCTACAGAGGACCACTATTACTGACAGTTTACCCTCTGATAAGTGTACCTAACTGGATACAGGACTCTACTGTAGGGCACTGTGTGACCGGGGACGTGTTTATTAAGGCACACGTAACATTTCTAGAAATGTTTTAACTGGAAATTATTAGATCGTTGCACCGCCCTTTTTTCTTAGTTGTCTTTTCTGTTTTCAACCTACTGAATATGACCCATGTGTGAATGTTAGTTGCATAGGACAAAATCATCTGCTAAATGGCATATTATTACCGCTGTGCCACCCTCCCTGTACCCCAGGCCGTGGGATCTACTCCAACATGTTGGGCTTCCTGGGTGGAGTCTCCTGGGCCATGCTGGTAGCCAGGACCTGCCAGCTCTACCCCAACGCTGTGGCCGCCACTCTCGTACACAAGTTCTTCCTCGTCTTCTCCAAATGGTACACAAGGAGCCCCATACCTTCCCTTACATTCCACATCCAGGGTCCTGATCTGTCTAGATGGGTGTGATGATATGGGTCCTGATCTGTCTAGATGGGTGTGATGATATGGGTCCTGATCTGTCTAAATGGGTGTGATATGTGTAGCCTAAATAGTCGATGACCCACTATGATTAAAAACATTTTGCTTGGAAATCTCCATTGTTTGAAAAGCCATCAATTCACTAAATCTGTTTTGTTCTGAAGGGAATGGCCGAATCCTGTGCTTCTGAAACAACCTGAAGACAGCAATCTGAATCTGCCTGTTTGGGATCCACGAGTAGGTGTTTGCTGTTGAGTTTGTATGTGTTCGAGATGCACAAATTCCACAAGGAATATCGGATCAACATAATTTGATAAAACATTCCTTTTGACAGTGGGCGTCTGTGGGGGACAAAGCTGCCCTTGCCCTGTGCCAACTCTCCTCTACCTGTCTTGCCCCCCCCCCTCTCTCCAGGTGAACCCGTCAGACCGGTACCACCTGATGCCCATCATCACACCAGCCTACCCCCAGCAGAACTCCACCTACAACGTCTCCACTTCCACACGCACAATCATGAGCGAGGAGTTCAAATACGGTGGGTACCTCATCCTAGATCAGCACTGTCCACTGAATGGCACTGAAATACCCAACCCATATTGTTATGACTTCCTGTATTTGCAACAGGATATATACTAAAAACTTTCTTGTACATCATATTAATACACAAAGAGGAGTGCTTTGTGCTAATTCTGTATAGTGGTCCTGTATGGCTCAGTTGGTAGAGCATGGCGCTAATTCTGTATAGTGGTCCTGTATGGCTCAGTTGGTAGAGCATGGCGCTAATTCTGTATAGTGGTCCTGTATGGCTGGTAGAGCATGGTACTAATTCTGTATAGTGGTCCTGTATGGCTGGTAGAGCATGGTACTAATTCTGTATAGTGGTCCTGGATGGCTGTTGGTAGAGCATGGTACTAATTCTGTATAGTGGTCCTGGATGGCTGTTGGTAGAGCATGGTACTAATTCTGTATAGTGGTCCTGGATGGCTGTTGGTAGAGCATGGTACTAATTCTGTATAGTGGTCCTGGATGGCTGTTGGTAGAGCATGGTACTAATTCTGTATAGTGGTCCTGGATGGCTGTTGATAGAGCATGGTACTAATTCTGTATAGTGGTCCTGGATGGCTGTTGGTAGAGCATGGTACTAATTCTGTATAGTGGTCCTGTATGGCTGTTGGTAGAGCATGGTACTAATTCTGTATAGTGGTCCTGTATGGCTGTTGGTAGAGCATGGTACTAATTCTGTATAGTGGTCCTGTATGGCTGTTGGTAGAGCATGGCGCTAATTCTGTATAGTGGTCCTGTATGGCTGTTGGTAGAGCATGGCGCTAATTCTGTATAGTGGTCCTGTATGGCTGTTGGTAGAGCATGGCACTAATTCTAAAGGTCTAATCTGGGAAACCCAGAACTAAAATCTTGTTTGATTATGTTCTGGGAGTATCTGTATGAGAGGAGTCCCCAACCAGCCTAGAGAACCCTCCACCCCCTCCCTACACGGAAACTCTCAGCAAAGCAATTGCCTAATGTCCCTTCCACTTCCTGAAATTCGAAAGATGCGAAGTAATGATTTGTCCAAATTATCGTGAGGAAAAAGATCTGCACAACGAATCAAAGTTCCTCTCTGTTCCAGGCTGTTGACAGATCCTATGTTACCGATCCTATGTTACATGCGTCTGTCCACAAGAGATTACTAAATGTCTGACACCAACAGGTCTCAGTGTGACAGATGACATCCTTCAGGGGAAAACGGACTGGTCCAAACTGTTCGAGCCGCCCAACTTTTTTCTGAAGTACAAGTACGTATTTATTGATATATTTGAATATTTATTAACCTTTTTAAAAAAAAAAAAAATATTTTAAATGTTGAAATAGTTGACGGGTTTATTTGTATGCCAAATTCTGTTTTGTCTTTAACAGGCATTATATTGTTCTGACTGCCAGTGCATCCACAGAAGAAAACCAATTAGAATGGTAAGTGTTTTGTGTGTTACATGGGAATACATGGCGCTCCTAAGGTCCTACAAAAGATCTGTTTAGCATATTACCCTAGGCAACCAAGTCAAACTGGTAAAAGCTAAGCTTTTCTATTATATTGACAAGATAGTCGAGTGACCGCTCTTACAATGGAAATACATGTACTCAAAGATGGAAGGCAGGTGGGAGGAGATGAAATCAGGTGTGACTATTCTAGCCAATGAGACGGCAGATGCGTGTGTGAACAACATACACAAGACCTTGTCAGCTCGGGGATTCGATCCAAAATAATAGTTGAGAGAATGATTGATTGATTTATTTCAGCTTTTATTTCTTTCATCACATTCCCAGTGGGTCAGAAGTTTACATGCAATCAATTAGTATTTGGTAGCATTGCCTTTAAAAAAAATTTGGGTGAATTTTGGCCCATTCCTCCTGACAGAACTGGAGTCAGGTTGGTAGGCCTCCTTGCTCGCACACGCTTTTCAGTTCTGCCCACATATTTTCTATAGGATTGAGGTCAGGGCTTTGTGATGGCCACTCTAATACCTTGACTTTGTTGTCCTTAAGCCATTGTCACAACTTTGGAAGTATGCTTGGGGTCATTGTCCATTTGGAAGACCCATTTGCGACCAAGCTTTAACTTCCTGACTGATGTCTTGAGATGTTGCTTCAATATATCTGCATAATTTTCCTTCATCATGATGCCATCTATTTTGTGAAGTGCACCAGTCCCTCCTGCAGCAAAGCACCCCCACAATATGATGCTGCCACCCCTGTGCTTCATAGTTGGGATGGTGGTTTTCGGCTTGCAAGCCTCCCCCTTTTTCCTCCAAACATAACGATGGTCATTATGGCCAAACAGTTCTATTTTTGTTTCATCAGACCAGAGGACATTTCTCCAAAAAGTAAGATCTTTGTCCCCATGTGCAGTTGCAAACCGTAGTCTGGCTTTTTTATGGCGGTTTTGGAGCAGTGGCTACTTCCTTGCTGAGCGGCCTTTCAGGTTATGTCGATATAGGACTTGTTTTACTGTGGAAAAATATACTTTTTTACCCGTTTCCTCCAGCATCTTCACAAGGTCCTTTGCTGTTGTTCTGGGATTGATTTGCACTTTTCGCACCAAAGTACGTTCATCTCTAAGAGACAGAACGAGTCTCCTTCCTGAGCGGTATGATGGCTGCGTGGTCCCATGGCATTTATACTTGCGTACTTTTGTTTGTACAGATTAATGTGGTACCTTCAGGCGTTTTGGAAATTGCTCCCTAGGATGAAAATGACTCTACAATTTGTTTTCTGAAGTCTTGGCTGATTTTCTTTTGATTTTCCCATGAGGTTGAGTAAAGACTCACTGAGTTTTAAGGTAGGCCTTGAAATACAGAGGCTTATAGATGGATAGATAGATATAGTATCTATCGCCATGACATAATTGTCTGGGATTTTCCAAGCTGTTTAAAGGCACAGTCAACTTAGTGTAACTTCTGACCCACTGGAATTGTGATCTAGTGAAATTATCTGTCTGTAAACAATTGTTGTGAGAATTACTTGTGTCATGCACAAAGTAGATATCCTAACCGACTTGCCGAAACTATAGTTTGTTAACATGAAATCTGTGGAGTGGTTGAAAAATTAGTTTGAATGAATTCAACCTAAGTGTATGTAAACTTCTGACTTCAACTGTAAGTGAGTTTCAGAGAGTCAGAATATGAATGTCATCTGTTACTAGCTACAAATGTTAACGTGGGCTATTTTGAGCACTTTTCTTCTGGGATACTTGCTTGTTTTCTTTGCTTTACTGAGAAGCTTCGCAGAAGTAGAAATGCTCATGTTATTTATGTTAGTGCAAGGTGAGCTGCACACAGTGGACTTCCTACTAGGACACACCATCTCAGTGTTAACAGTATAACTCTGGTTCATAGGCACATGATTACTGCATACAATAGCTGTAGGATCAACAGAGGCATTCAAGGCAGTTAGAGGGACATAAATTAGGTTACATACATTGTGTTTACCAGCGCCCCTGGTATAATGTACATTTGCTGAAGCATTATGACAACTCAGCGACACAATCGAAGGGATTAACTGAGCTGGGCTTGGGTAATTGATTATTCATTGTCTCAACGTAGCCTTATAATGCTGTGAAAGGATCCAGGAACCCAAATGATTTGTGTGGATCACATCTGGCGAGAAGGACGAGGAAATTCGCCCACTCCCAGTGTTACTTAATGTTTGTGGTCTTACAATGGAATGCAAGGAGTTTAGTAGCAAATGGACAGGAATTCACAGGATTTGGAGAACCCTTTAAGGACGGACGAGAGGCAGGATAACTTTAGCCCGTTGCTCCCGGCACCTGCTGCAGGCCTCCGACAGATGGAGAAGCCCCACTCAATCCAGAGCAGAGACTGAGGATTGCGGACTTCGAAATCGTAGGCCGCAGACACAGGCAACCCCAGCGACGAAGGTGCAGGAAGATCCGGCTCCAGGACGGTGAAACTATTTGTTGGTATCCGGGCCTCTCTTTGGGAGTGTAGACTGCTTTGTGACATGCCACCATCGTTGATTGCCATGCTTCTCTTGTTGTGCTCCTTCGACTCCACTATCAGATGGAGGAGCTCTTGGCAACACCGGCCAGTCGGATAACGACAAACGAGATGCGTACAACAAGCGCGAACGCCGTCCAGCCGCCGGCTCAGAGAAGGTGAACATTCCGCTCTAGTTTCTTACGTAGGCTGGCGACCTGCGTGATCAAGGATAAGTAAACAATGGCCACATTGGAACTCGAGAGTGATCCAGTTTGTACCGAAACAAAGCGTAGTAAATACAGCTTCTACAGCGCTGGAACCGTTTTATTTATTTCTCCAGATAGAGGGCTCCAATGCAAAACTAATCTGGGACTAACGTTTACTTCTTCTCCAGTAACTGAGTTAGGAAGGACTTGTGTATCCTTGTAGTGACTTGGTGTATTGATAGACCATCCAAAGTGTAATTAATAACTTCAGTGTCTGCTTTTTTTTTTTTTTACCCATCTACCAATAGGTGCCTTTCTTTGTGAGGCTTTGGAAAACCTCCCTTATTTATTTTTCAGCTTTAAATTTTTTATTAATTTGTAAATATTTAGAAAAACCTCATTCCACTTTGACATTATGGGATATTATGTGTAGGCCAGTGACCCACAATCTCAATTTAATTAATTTTAAATTCAGGCTGCAACACAAAATGTGGAAGAAGTCCAGGGGTGTGAATACTTTCTCAAGGCACTGTACATGACACTACATTCTATGGCAGCCATGCTATCTCCCAATGGGCAGTATGAACCAATAACAGTTCAACATTTTTGGAAATGTAAACAAAGATTTGTACAAGATTCCATTCTCGTCATAAATGGAATGGTCAATGGCGCTAACAAGGCGTCCAGTCTAACTATATGGCTTTGACCCCAGTAATGTTATGTCTGTTCCTCTCCCTCTAGGATTGGTCTGGTGGAGTCTAAGATCCGTGTCCTGGTTGGGAACCTGGAGAGGAATGAGTACATCACCCTGGCACACGTCAACCCCACATCCTTCCCCGGGAATAAGGAGAGCTGTAGCGAGTAAGTCTTTAGACTCCACACCGTTTGAAGGCACCAAGACCGAAACCTTTTATAAAACCTTATTGCAATGAGCGAGTTTGTTTTGCATGGCCTTGTGCCCCGCGTGGGTGGAGATTTCACTTTTAATACTTTGAGGTTTTGGCACTGAGGCCCTTTATCTACTTCCCCAGAGTCCGATGAGCTCATGAATAACATTTTGCGTGCAGTTTGAAGGAAGTCGCTTATTAGCGCTAGCGCAATTGCTAACTAGCATTAGCGCAACGACTGGAAGTCTATAGGTATCGGCTTCATTGCACTAACGCTAGTTAGCATTTTTACATGAACATTTTATACAGAGCGACTTACTTAGTGGATCCATCTTTAGGTAGCTAGGTGAGACAACCACATCTCAGTCATAGTAACTACATTTTCCCCTCAAAATAGCTATCAGCAAAGTCTGTGCTAGTAGGAAAAGACAAGTGCAAAGAAGTCAAGGGTGTTAGTTTTTTTTTTTTTTGTAAGGCATCCCCCAGGGGTAACTTACTCAAGGTACCACCAGGGACCTTTATTTAACTAGGCAAGTCAGTTAAGAACAAATGATTATTTACAATGACTGCCTACCCCAGCCAAACCCGGACGACACTGGGCCAATTGTGTGCCGCCCTATGGGACTCCCAATCACGGCCGGATTGTGATACAGCCTGGATTCACACACATGGAGACAATTTGTAACTTGTCTGTCTTGATTGAGCATTTTGAGATGTTTGATAAGTGTCAGACAAATGTACCCAGATGATATTAGTGGTGGGTCTTCCATCAGGAACCAGTTTGCCTCCATGTACCCAGATGATATTAGTGGTGGGTCTTCCATCAGGAACCAGTTTGCCTCCATGTACCCAGCTCATATTAGTGGTGGGTCTTCCATCAGGTACCAGTTTGTCTCCATGTACCCAGCTCATATTAGTGGTGGGTCTTCCATCAGGAACCAGTTTGCCTCCATGTACCCAGATGATATTAGTGGTGGGTCTTCCATCAGGAACCAGTTTGCCTCCATGTACCCAGCTCATATTAGTGGTGGGTCTTCCATCAGGAACCAGTTTGTCTCCATGTACCCAGCTCATATTGGTGTTCTCTTCCAAAAGGAATGAGTTTGTCTCCATGTGGTTCATTGGGATCATCTTCAAGAAGGTGGAGAACGCAGAGAGCGTCAACATCGACCTGACCTATGACATCCAGTCCTTCACAGACACAGGTAATAACACATTCTCTCTCACACACACAGGCTTAGTTCACTGAAATTACCCTATAAGCAGTCTATGGACAAGGTGTGACAAAAATCCATGCTTCCAAGTGGCGCGGTGGTCTAAGACACTGCATCTCAGTGCTAGAGGCGTCACTACAGACAACCTGGTTCGAATCCAGACTGTATCACAACCGGCTGTGATTGGCGTACAATTGGCCCAGCGTCGTCCGAGTTTGGCCGGTGTAGGCCTTCATTGTAAATAAGAATTTGTTCTTAACTGACTTGCCTAGTTACATAAAGATTAAATCAAATCACATTTTGTTTTGTTTCCCTGGCAATGTTTTAGCATTTGTGGCACAAATCCCATTCAAGTCATAGGGCCGACGTTAGCAATTTTTGCGCATCATGTTCAAATCCTCTATAAGTGACTGTTGAGCCTCACAATCAATTCTAGATAGTTTTGGATGATTTGAATACGATGTGTGAAAAATGCTAATAGTGGTCCCATGACTTGAATGGCATGAATTGCTGTCAAATGTTGTCCATGGACTGCTTATATGGTAAGGAAACCAATGTGTCATTTGAGTGAACCATCCCTTTAACATGATGGTAGATGGCGCTCTAAATGACTCCATGTCCCATGACCCTCTGCAGTTTACAGGCAGGCCAACAACATCAACATGCTGAAGGAAGGGATGAAGATCGAAGCGACGCACGTAAAGAAGAAGCAGCTCCACCAGTACCTTCCTGCTGAGCTGGTGCAGAAGAAGAAGAGGGTAAGATTGCCGCTCTCTTCAGACAGGCTCTAGCTCAATTCTTCTTTCTGCCATTCCCCTCTCCTTCTCAACCGTATTGAAAGGTCCCTCCCCTCAGCCCTTGTTCTCAATGCATTTTGAGAAGGAGTAGTTTAGCAGACATACTGTATATTTATTAAGAAATGTATTTTAACAAATCACAATCTTGTGATTGGCTTTGTACTAAGTTTTGTTCTCTCCTTGTACCTCTCACTCTTTCCCTACTTCCCTCACTACAGAGCATAGTGGAGCTGAACCGTAACTCCAACGGCGGGGGCTCCAAGCGCTCTTCTCTTGATGGCAGTCAGCTGGACACCTCCAGAGACACAGACTCAGGGACTCCCTTCAGCTCGCCCAACCCTGTCTGCAAGCGGTCCAGGCCGGCCGCCTCCGACACAGACGACAGGTGTGTACTGTCACAGAGAACGGGGGGGAGAACCAAGGCTACAGTAAAAGATATGTCAGATGAAATCTGTGTACCTCATCACTACTTAACATAATGGTACCAGAAAAGTTGTCATTATGTATTCAGAGATACTGAATTGAGTAAATTTAATAAAATAAAATGTATTATTTCATGTTCCTTGTTTCAGGTAATTATACTTTTTTTTTTTTAATAACTTGTCGTTCTGTCCCGTGCAGTGTGACACCCCCCAAGCTGCTTGTAGAGACCAGTTCCCCGGTGCCAGACGTCTCTCCACCCAGGACGGAGCTGGAGCACGGTCTCTCCATCCCTGTCATCGGATCAAGTGAGTGTCAGCGTTCATCCCTCCTCAGATATACATGGTCTACATATTCCTGTTTCTGAAAGCCACTGCTGTGAACAATTGTGTTAAAGGAATGTTGAAATGTGGTTGACTTGATGCTGTCTGTCTGTGTATATATACAGAGTCTGTGGTTGACTTGATGCTGTCTGTGTATATATACAGAGTCTGTGGTTGACTTGATGCTGTCTGTGTATATATACACAGAGTCTGTGGTTGCAGCTTCCAAGCTCTCTGCTCCAGCCGGCAGCACCATTCCTACAGTAGTGGGTAGGAGCGTGGTCCCTCTCCCTGGCAGCACCATTCCTACAGTAGTGGGTAGGAGCGTGGTCCCTCTCCCTGGCAGCACCAGCCCTACAGTAGTGGGTAGGAGCGTGGTCCCTCTCCCTGGCAGCACCAGCCCTACAGAGCAGAACCACAACGGCGATGCTGCTGCACCCAAGAGACTCCACTCCCCTACTCTGGAGGATATGTCCAAGAGACTCAAAGACACTGCAGAGCCGGTCAGTTGAATTTGTATTGTAAAATGGATACACATCTACTTTACTCAACAGAGCCGCTCCATTTAAAAGTCTATTGCTGGCTTTCTCGAGCTCCCATAGAAAACAATGACTCCTGTTAGTTTGAACTAAAACAATGTGCACCGGTCATGGTGATATCTTACTCTCTCTCTGTCTCTTTGTGTACAGCTGGCTGATGACTTGGCCTTCAAGGAGCCGTACCCTCCGTATAGCGACGGCAGGGAGCAAGGGGACGGAGTCAACGTGGTGAGAACACCTGTGATGGGATTCAATAAATTCACACGATAGCCCCACACAATACGCAATAAAAAAAAGACCGGTCCTTTGTTTCCATCAATCACTTGATGCCACTTTGTGATGAGAACACATTAATTTTCAGTGTCAATCCCTCATTGGGTTTTTCTCATCTCCCCCAGGTGAGTCCTCCAGCAGGGAGCACCATTCCTACAGTAGTAGGCAGGATCGTTGTACCCTGCCTGGGCTCCCCTAGAGATACTAGCAGCCCGACAGAGCAGAACCAGAATGGAGCCACCGCTGCAGCAAAGAGACCTCACTCCCCCACACAGGACGAATCCCCCAAGAGGATCCGAGACACTGCAGATCTGGTGAGAAGAGGGAGTGGTCACTGGATGGATATGTCCAGGACTATCCTCCACATCCAGACTAAATCATATCAAATGTTATTTGTCACATGCTTCGTAGACTAACAGTGAAATGTTTTCTTCTGAGTTATTTTCCAACAATGCAGAGTTGTGAATAACAGTAAGTAAAAATAACATCGCTATATACAGGAAGTACCAGGTAGTAACTTGGCTATATACAGGGAGTACCAGGTAATAACATGGCTATATACAGGAAGTACCAGCTAATAACATGGCTATATACAGGGAGTACCAGCTAATAACATGGCTATATACAGGAAGTACCAGGTAATAATATGGCTATGTACAGGGAGTACCAGGTTATAACATGGCTATGTAAAGGGAGTACCAGGTAATAACATGGCTATGTACAGGGAGTACCAGGTTATAACATGGCTATATACAGGGAGTACCAGGTAATAACATGGCTATATACAGGGAGTACCAGGTAGTAACTTGTGTATATATACATGGAGTACCAGGTAGTAACTTGGCTATATACAGGGAGTACCAGGTAGTAACTTGGCTATATACAGGGAGTACCAGTACTGAGTCCATGTGCAGGGGTACGAGGTCATTTACCTTTTTTAAATGTAACTAGGCAAGACAGTTAAGAACAAATTCTTATTTACAATGACTGCCTACCCCGGCCAAACCCTCCCCTAACCCGGACGACACTGGGCCAATTGTGCGCCGCCCTATGGGACACCCGATCACGGCCGGTTGTCATACAGCCCGGGATCGAACCAGGGTCTGTAGTGACGCTTCTAGCACTGAGATGCAGTGCCTTCGGCCTCTGCACCACTCGGGAGGTATCTATGTACATATAGGTAGGGGTAAAGTGACTAGACAACAGGATAGATAATAGACAGTTACAGTAGTATACTGTAGGTAGGGGTAAAGTGACTAGACAGGATATATAATAGACAGTAACAGTAGTATACTGTAGGTAGGGGTAAAGTGGCTAGACAGGATAGATAATAGACAGTAACAGTAGTATACTGTAGGTAGGGGTAAAGTGACTAGACAGGATAGATAATAGACAGTAACAGTAGTATACTGTAGGTAGGGGTAAAGTGACTAGACAACAGGATATATAATAGACAGTTACAGTAGTATACTGTAGGTAGGGGTAAAGTGACTAGACAGGATAGTTAATAGACAGTAACAGTAGTATACTGTAGGTAGGGGTAAAGTGACTAGACAGGATATATAATAGACAGTAACAGTAGTATACTGTAGGTAGGGGTAAAGTGACTAGACAGGATATATAATAGACAGTAACAGTAGTATACTGTAGGTAGGGGTAAAGTGACTAGACAGGATATATAATAGACAGTAACAGTAGTATACTGTAGGTAGGGGAAAAGTGACTAGACAGGATAGATAATAGACAGTAACAGTAGTATACTGTAGGTAGGGGTAAAGTGACTAGACAACAGGATATATAATAGACAGTTACAGTAGTATACTGTAGGTAGGGGTAAAGTGACTAGACAGGATATATAATAGACAGTTACAGTAGTATACTGTAGGTAGGGGTAAAGTGACTAGACAGGATATATAATAGACAGTAACAGTAGTATACTGTAGGTAGGGGTAAAGTGACTAGACAGGATAGATAATAGACAGTAACAGTAGTATACTGTAGGTAGGGGTAAAGTGACTAGACAGGATAGATAATAGACAGTAACAGTAGTATACTGTAGGTAGGGGTAAAGTGACTAGACAGGATATATAATAGACAGTAACAGTAGTATACTGTAGGTAGGGGTAAAGTGACTAGACAGGATAGATAGACAGTAACAGTAGTATACTGTAGGTAGGGGTAAAGTGACTAGACAGGATAGATAATAGACAGTAACAGTAGTATACTGTAGGTAGGGGTAAAGTGACTAGACAGGATAGATAATAGACAGTAACAGTAGTATACTGTAGGTAGGGGTAAAGTGACTAGACAACAGGATATATAATAGACAGTTACAGTAGTATACTGTAGGTAGGGGTAAAGTGACTAGACAGGATATATAATAGACAGTAACAGTAGTATACTGTAGGTAGGGGTAAAGTGACTAGACAGGATATATAATAGACAGTAACAGTAGTATACTGTAGGTAGGGGTAAAGTGACTAGACAGGATAGATAATAGACAGTAACAGTAGTATACTGTAGGTAGGGGTAAAGTGACTAGACAACAGGATATATAATAGACAGTTACAGTAGTATACTGTAGGTAGGGGTAAAGTGACTAGACAGGATATATAATAGACAGTAACAGTAGTATACTGTAGGTAGGGGTAAAGTGACTAGACAGGATAGATAGACAGTAACAGTAGTATACTGTAGGTAGGGGTAAAGTGACTAGACAGGATATATAATAGACAGTAACAGTAGTATACTGTAGGTAGGGGTAAAGTGACTAGACAGGATAGTTAATAGACAGTAACAGTAGTATACTGTAGGTAGGGGTAAAGTGACTAGACAGGATCGATAAGACAGTTACAGTAGTATACTGTAGGTAGAGGTAAAGTGACTAGACAACAACTTGCTGACGTTGAGGGAGAGGTTGTTATCCTGGCACCACACTGCCAGGTCTCTGACCTCCTCCCTGTAGGCTGCCTCGTCGTCAGTGATCAGGCCTACCATCGTCGTGTCGTCAACAAACTTAATGATGGTGTTTGAGTCGTGCTTGGCCATGCAGTCGTGGTTGAACAGGGAGTGCAGGAGGGGATTAAGCACACCTCAGAGGGTTCCCGTGTTGATGGTCAGCGTTTCGGATGTGTTGTTGCCTACCCTCATCGCCTATGGGCGGCCCGTCAGGAAGTCCAGGTTCTCTCATGCATGGCTGTGTTGCTTGCCTTGACGCAAGCATAAAAGGCATTTAGCTCGTCTGGTAGGTTCGCTTCAATGGGCAGCTCACCGCTGGGTTTCCCTTTGTAATCCGTGATAGTTTGTAATCACTGCCACATCCGACGAGTGTCAGAGCCGGTGTAGTAGGATTCCATCTCAGTCCTGTATTTATTTCCTGTAAGCGTCCGGATTAGTGTCCCACTCCTTGAAAGCGGCAGCGTCGAGCCTTTAGCTCAGTGCGGATGTTGCCTGTAACTCATGACTTCTGGTTGGGATATGTACGTACGGTCACTGTGGGGATGATGTCATCGATGCACTTATTAATCATGCTACTTTCACTATTGTCTCACTGGAGCTGTATAAATATGAATTCAGTCTGGACACATTTTTGGGGGAAATGTTTTTGCACAGGTTAATGAGGTCATGATGCTGTCAGTCTCTCACTTTCTCTGTCTCTCTCCAGCTGGTGTCCGGTGAGGACTCTGCATTCAAGGAGCCTTTCCCTTTATCTAGCGATGGCCAGGAGCAAGGGGACGGAGTGAACATCGTGAGTACTCTTCTTTAAACCCTCCTGAACGCTAGAAAGACTATTGCTATTTCAATGTCAGAGGTTTTATGTCAGTCAATCGCATTTCATTTATTTATTTGTTTCTCTTAACAGGAAAGTCTTAGTGGGCTAAAGGCTATGCCTATTCCAACTATCGACACATCAAGAACACAGGTACTTAACTGACTTTTGTTAGCGAGAATATGTGAAAGCAGTCTTCAAATTAGTAGTTGATTTTGAAATCTTATGTCTGTGTTCATGCATGTGTGCGCGTCTGCTTTTGTCTGTGTGTGTGTGTGTGTGTGTGTGTCCATTCTCCAGAGACTTCCCAGTATGGAGCTGCCAGACGTGACCTCCCCCCTCCCCAGCAGTAACCACCAGCGGGTGGTAAAGAACTCAATCAGACTAGCCCTCAACAGGCACAGGTAACCCCAGGTAACGCTTCCCCTGTCCCCCCTCCCAAACCCTTCCTCCACGAGGCCAGGACCTACAACACTGACTAGCTCCAGACCTGAGAGATCCAAAATCAAGACTACTGTGGTAAAACCTACTGAGGAAGCAGATTGTAACTCTCCTCCCCCATCACTGGACGATGGGCAACGACGGTCCCTTTTTCCCAAAATGTCATCTCTGTTTCTCTGGTTCTTCCCAGTTGAGCCAGAAGCAGACATTAAAATGCTGATGTAAGATTGGTTTGGAGAAAAGTTGGATTTATTTATATCTTTGTTGATTTTCCCCTCTTCCTTTACTGTTTAGTTGTGTGTTTTAAATGGCCTTAACATGTCGGTGCTTGCTACTACACCCTTCTGTACCATCGTAATGTTTTGACAAATGGAAAACGTCTACAGTAGGTGTAGTTTATTGTACATAGCCCGTCTTTAAAAAAAACAAAAACAATCACCGATGTTTAGTCTTTCCATACAGCTGTATTATAGTTTTATGATCTAAAATGAAAAAAAAAAAATGTATTGTTTCCCCCCACTTTGTAAACCATATCACATGACCTTGATAGCCAATCAGTCTTCCAATCCAGTAGTCCACCAACCTGGGCCGTGTTCATTTGGGCCCAACGTATCAAAACGTTTTGCTACAGAAACCTAAAATGAGCATTCCTTCTGTTTCATGTCTACTGAACACAACTGTAGATTAATATATGTATGTCCCCTCTAGGTTAACAGGACCTCCTGTATGTCCCCTCTAGGTTAACAGGACCTCCTGTATGTCCCCTCTAGGTTAGCAGGACCTCCTGTATGTCCCCTCTAGGTTAGCAGGACCTCCTGTATGTCCCCTCTAGGTTAGCAGGACCTCCTGTATGTCCCCTCTAGGTTAACAGGACCTCCTGTATGTCCCCTCTAGGTTAACAGGACTGTCTGTATGTTCTCTCTCAAGCTTTGACACCCACTAGAATAGGGGTTACCAACCCTCCTTGAGAGATACTGGGTTTTGTAGGCTTTTTCTCCAGCCCTATACTAGATTCACAAGTGATTCAGCCAACCAGGGTCCTGAGGGGCAGCTCATTAGTAGAATTAGGTGTGTTTTAGTAGGGTTGGAACAGAACCCTGCGTGCGGTAGGGTACTGTTCCCCAGGCAGCACTAGAACCCAGGGACTGGAGGGTTGTGTTGAGCTAGCAGGGTCATGGTTGTGAAGTGGTTCACCACTGGATTTGGGTTGTGGAAAGGGTTTAAAGATTTTGCTGGTGTGAGTGTGTGTGTGTGTGAGGATATTGGTGTGAGTGTGTGAGGATATTGGTGTGAGTGTGTGAGGATATTGGTGTGAGTGTGTGTGTGTGTGTGTGTGTGTGTGTGTGTGTGAGGATATTGATGTGTGTTGTAATTCCCTTAGTGTGGGGTGTTGACCCTCTGCGCCTCCCGTGGAGGTTCTTAAACATAACGTCTCCTGGGGTCATCCTGGGCTGAGTCCCAAATAGCACCCTATTCTATATATAGTGTACTACTTTTGACCAGAACCTTTTACGGCCCTTGGTCAAAAGAAGTGCACTACATATGGAATTAGGGTGCCATTTCAGATGCCGCCTAGTCGAGGAGTTGACCTCTCAAATCAGATTTCAGGACTCCTACACAGAAAACTTCTCAGAGTAGGAGTGCTGATCTAGGATCAGCTTCCCCTTGGCTATATAATGTTAATCCTTATGTTGTAGATCAGCAGTGGTGCTCTGAGAACCTTGGTGAGTACAGGCTCTGCTCTCCCTTTCCAAACAGTGATGTATTTCTACAGTCTACCCTGGTTAGCTGTACGGACAGAATCTGGCTGTACGGACAGAATCTGGCTGTATCCCAAATGGCACTCTATTCCCTACATGGAGCTCTGGTCTAAAGTAGTGCACTATATAGGGAATAGGGTGCCATTTGGGCCGCACCCCATGTATTTAAAAGGTGTATTCTCTTCATTAAGGTTTGTTTCTTATTTCTTTGTGTATTTGTACCATTTTTATATCATCCATTCTAGCAGGTTTGGGCTCTCAATGACTTTTACACCACTCTGTTTTCAACAGCTTTCTTCTTTTTTTTTTTGTGCTTCTTTGAGAAACCATTAACCAGTCATTTATCAGTTGTTTTTGTAGGGCAACACGTTGTATTTGAAAAGGTATTTTTGTATGTACTGTGTATCACCTTTAAACAAGACCATTAAATCCATAAAACCCCTATTTCTCCTTTGTTCTGTTTTACATTGAGGGCCGGAGTCTCAATGACTCTATTCCCTGTAGACTAGAGACTGAGTCTCAATGACTCTATTCCCTGTAGACTAGAGAATCATTGTATCACCTAAACCGCTGTGAAATATATTTTAAATAACCAAGTACATTGTATTTTCAGCTGTTTGAAGCTGAAAGTAAAATACACAGAACGGATCTACCACTTACCAGACTTTCTTTTATTGGGAATGACAGATCTGTAACTCACTTTTCTATCTGAAATGATTTGGGTCTTACAACTACATAATGGACCTAATATAAAATGTAAACACAATGTGTATTATGTAGGCTTCTATTAAGAATCAATGAATTACACACTAACGTTGCACCCTGTAACAACACTAAGGCTTTCTGTCGGGTCCAGCCGGCATGGAATGTTGGAATGGAACAGGAATGTGTGCCTTCCTGTCACTGGACGATGGGCAACGTCGGTCCCTTTTTCCCAAAATGTCATCTCTGTTTCTATGGTTCTTCCCAGTTGAGCCAGAAGCAGAAATTCAAATGCTGATGTAAGATTAGGTTGGAGAAAAGTTGGATTTATTTATTTCTTTGTAGATTTTAGCCTCTTCCTTTACTGTTTAGTTGTGTGTTTTAAATGGCCTTAACATGTCGGTGCTTGCTACTACACCCTTCTGTACCATCGTAATGTTTTGACAAATGGAAAACGTCTACAGTAGGTGTAGTTTATTGTACATAGCCCGTCTTTAAAAAAAACAAAAACAATCACCAATGTTTAGTCTTTCCATACAGCTGTATTATAGTTTTATGAAATGAAGAGAAAATGTATTGTTTCCCCCCCAAGGTTTGTCAACCGCATCACATGACCTTTATAGCCAATCAGTCTTCCCATCCAGTAGTCACCCACCTGGGCCGTGTTCATTTGGGCCCAACGTATCAAAACTTTTTGCTACAGAAACCTAAAATGAGCAGTCTCGTTGTGTCATTCTAATTCTGTCTCATTCTATTAATTATATGTTACGTATTGATATTAGCTACTACCTCCCATTTCCAGAAATGGACTGATTTTAGATTTAATTGTGCAGCATATCAACAAGACAGACGTTGATCCATTTCAGGGTTTATTTATTAGTATGGAATGCAAATCAGATCCTGTAGTACAGTAGAGAACTATGGTACTCCCAGGTCAGGATGCCAATGTCTTCCTTTTAATGGCTTTTATCTACGATGGATCTAAAACTGCAGACCAAACAACGTGAACGTCAAACAGCTGTGAACAATTAGAATTGTATAAGTTTGTGTGGCTACCTGGTTGGTACCGTTGATGCGAGCAGTGCCTGGCGAAGTCTCTGTACCCTGGATCTTCTGTCCACTACTGGTCACACTAAAGCCAAAGAGCTTGTTTCATGGAAACCAATTCCACTAAGACCAGGAGTTACTTAGAAATGCTTACTGGTAATAATGCTTGAAACAATTTGCCATGTACAGTACCATGGAAACCTGTAGACTAAGGTGCTAAGGTGGTTGGATCATCCACTGTATATCTGGTCTGCTACATACACACAGAATCACATTAGTGGAAACGGACAGTGTTCTCGGGGCAGGCCTGGCTGTAGCTAGATATTTAAAAGTCTCTTCAGGGAGAATTTAACATTTTAGCTAATCCTAACCTTAACCTAATTATCCTAGACTGCCAAGTTAATTATACTAACCTGCTGCGTTAGTTCTCCTAACCTGCTACGGAAAGTCACTTCTGCTAGTCTAAACCGGCAGGCCTGCCCTGAGAACAGCGTGAGTTGTGAATAATGCAATACTCCTACATACAGTCGTATGAAAAAGTTTGGGCACCCCTGACAATTTCCATGATTTCCATTTATAAATAATTGGGTGTTTGGATCAGCAATTTCATTTTGATCTATCAAATAACTGGTGGACACGGTAATATTTCAGTAGTGAAATGAGGTTTATTGGATTAACAGAATTAGACAGGTGCATAAATCTGGGCACCCAACAGAAAAATCACATCAATATTTAGTAGAGCCTCCTTTTGCTAAAATAACTGTCTCTAGACTCTTCCTATAGCCTCTAATGAGTGTCTGGATTCTGGATGAAGGTATTATGGACCATTCCTCCTTACAAAACATCTCCAGTTCAGTTAGGTTTGATGGTTGCCGAGCATGGACAGCCCGCTTCAAATCATCCCACAGATTCTCAATGATATTCAGGTCTGGGGACTGGGATGGCCATTCCAGAACATTGTACTTGTTCCTCTGCATAAATGCCCGGGTAGATTTTGAGCAGTGTTTTGGGTCGTTGTCTTGTTGAAATATCCAGCCCCGGCGTAACTTCAACTTTGTGACTGATTCTTCAACATTATTCCCAAGAATCTGCGACCCTCAACTTTAACAAGATTCCCAGTACCGGCACTGGCCACACAGCCCCACAGCATGATGGAACCCCCACCAA
Source organism: Thymallus thymallus (assembly GCA_023634145.1). Taxonomy (NCBI): domain Eukaryota; kingdom Metazoa; phylum Chordata; class Actinopteri; order Salmoniformes; family Salmonidae; genus Thymallus; species Thymallus thymallus. The sequence continues at coordinate 5,645,982 of CM042389.1, forward strand.
ATTTTACTGTGGGTAGCAAGTGTTTTTCTTGGAACGCTGTGTTCTTTTGCCGCCATGCATAACGCCCCTTGTTATGACCAAATAACTCAGTCTTTGTTTCATCCGTCCACAGCACCTTATTCCAAAATGAAGCTGGCTTGTCCAGATGTTTGTGGCGTGTGTGCAGAAAAGGCTTCTTCCGCATCACTGTCCCGTACAGCTTCTCCTTGTGCAAAGTGCGCTGAATTGTTGAACGATGCACAGTGACACAATCTGCAGCAAGATGATGTTGTAGGTCTTTGGAGGTGGTCTGTTTTTGACCGTTCTCACCATCCTTCGCCTTTGCCTCTCCGATATTTTACTTGGCCTGCCACTTCTGGCCTTAACAAGAACTGTGCCTGTGGTCTTCCATTTCCTCACTATGTTCCTCACAGTGGACACTGACAGCTTACATCTCTGTGATAACTTTTTGTAGCATTCCCCTAAACCATAATGTTGAACAATCTTTGTTTTCAGGTCATTTGAGAGTTGTTCTGAGGCCCCCATGTTGCCACTCTTCAGAGGAGAGTCAAAGAGAACAACTTGCAATTGGCCACCTTAAATACCTTTTCTCATTATTGGATGCACTTGTCTATGAAGTTCAAGGCTAAATGAGCTCACCAAACCAATTGTGTGTTCCAATTAATCAGTGTTAGTTACAGGTATTCAAATCAACAGAATGACAAGGGTGCCCAAATTTTTGCATAGCCTATTTTTCACATCTGATTTAATTTCATACAACTTAATATTGCTACACTAAAAATCTTTGTCTGGACAATACCCCAGTACTCAGCTTTTATTAGAAAATGAATGGCATGCCACTGTGATCATTTTCTGTGACGACAGTAAATTATTATGCAGCCTCAGAGGGGTGCCCAAACTTTTTCATACGACTGTATGCACCATTCAACCCAGGTTCGATGCCAGCTGCTCAGCATAGGGAATCCTGTCATCAGCATCTGGCTCCGAGGAGCATTCCTCTGAGACGAGGCCTACCGCAAACTATTAAAGAAAATTCCATGTTGAATTCTGCCTTTCAGTTAAGCCTGTACTCGATTAAACTATAATTGTGAGTACCAGAAGTCCTCCCAAGAACAGTAAACCAGCTCAAATTCAGAGAACGTTTCTGGTCCTCACTTCTAAAAAGGCTATTTTATTGGTTAGGGAAAATAGTATTTTTAATTGGAATCAATTATTGGTTCTCAAACAGTCCTCACAAGTATAGTAAGACATAGCTGTGCCAACCGTGGATGCGGGCAGTGCCTGGTGGAGTCTCAGTACTCAGGATATTCTGCCCAGTACTGGTCACTCTAAAGCCACAGAGCTTGTTTCATTGAAACCAATTCCACTACGACACACTTACTGGTAATTGGCCATGGCCTGTAGACTAAGGGGTTAAGACGCTACGGTGGTTGGATCATCCGCTGTACATCTGGTCTGTGACAGACGCAGAATCACATTAGTGGAAACGGAGGGTGTTCTCAGGGCAGGCCTGGCTGTAGCTGGATATGTTTGAGTCCCTTTTCCTAAACTTAACCTAATTCTATTAACCTGACATGTTAATTATCCTAACCTGCTGGTACGCTCTCCTAACCCGCTACGAAAAGTCCCTTCTGCTAGCCAAAACTGGCTGGCCGGCCAACCCTGAGAACAGCGTTGGTTGAGAAAAGCTGCCCTGGGAAAAGCTTAGCGTCTATATCCACTTATAATGGGCTTGCCAAGTTACCGCTACATCTTCTCCGAAAGAGATTCCTTAATGAAACCTAGAAAATGAGGTAAGTGGTGAGAGTCCCAGCTGTTGCTGTTCTGTTTTCTACACGTGACGGTGGCCACTAATGACGCACTCTCTCCTGTGACTCGTGCATCTAGTTCTAATCAAGGTTAAAGTTCTGTAGTGTACAGACAGAGCACTCCCTTCCACATCACAATCCACAAATAAATAGTTGACCACAAAATCAACATTTTGCAATTGCCATCTCAGCCTTCGGACTTGAACTCCATTTGAAAACCTGTGGTTTTGTCACGTGCGGGTGCATACCTCGACCAAGACGCAGCGCAGGGATTATAGTTCCACATTGTTTTATTTATTGACTATGTTTATAAATTATACAAGTGAACGAACTACGCAATAAAAACAAACACGAACGAACAAACGTCAAAACCTACAAAATCAAACACGATAATGAAACGTAACGTTCACGAACACAAACATGAATGAACGTAACAAAGTTGCACGCACGCACGCACACTCACTCACTCACTCACTCACTCACTCACTTACTTACTTACTTACTTACTTACACCATGACTGCGAAATAATCGATAACAACCCAGTGAGAAAATCTACAAACCTATGTAGGATCCCTAATTAGAGACGATGCGCTACAGCTGCCTCTAATTACGGATCCCAACACAAACTACCACCTAGAAACAGAAAGAATAGACCTGTCAGACTCTGACCATGGTTACATAGAGAAGCAAATAGGCTTCTCTATGGCCAGAGCCTGACAGGTTTGAATTGAAGAGGGCAGTCCGTAAGTGCAGACGAATGATATCAAGGATCTGGAAAGATTCTGTATGGAGGGACGGTCTAAGATCAGTGGAGGCTGGTGGGAGGAGCTATAGGAGGACGGGCTCATTGTAACGGCTGGAATGGAATTCATGGAACAGCATCAAACATATGGAAACCACGTTTGTTTCTGTTCCATTCACTCCATTCCATTACAATAAGCCCGGCCTCCTATAGCTCCTGCCACCAGCCTCCTCTGTTTAAGATCCCTCCCAATGTGTCCAATCTAATCTCATAAAACATTATCCTCGCAAGGTGAGGTATTGAAAACAGGGGTGCCAATAATTTTGACACCTAACCTTTTGAGAAAAAAATTGACTATTTGAAAAAAAGAGCATTCGTATAATATAATTTCCCAATAAGGCCAGTCAATTTCTTCCACCGATCTCGACAAACCATTTCTATATTGGCCTTGCTTTGTGTACGGGTGTAACGAATGAGGGTTCCGCACCACCTCTCTCACACCACCAGAGGGAGACATCACCCGAATACTAACTGGTTACCTTTTGGACTTCATCTCCCATAGGCCCTCATTCCTGGGACTAATTACACACACCTGCAGTTCATTACACACACTACTTAAGCACTCCATTTACACAGTATCAGTGCGAAGTCTTGTTTTGCTCCGGTGAACTTTTCTGAGCGTTTATTCCTTTTGCTAGTATTTTTCCCGTGTTTTGACTTGGACTGTTTCTCATACCCTTGGATTTGTTTGCTGCCTGCCCTGACCTTTGCCTGCCCTTGGACTCTGTTTGTTTTCTGCCTGCCCTGATCTTTGCCTACCTTTTGGACTCTGTAAGTTTGCTACCTGCCCAGACCTTGCCTGCCTTTTGGACTCTGTTAGTTTGCTGCCTCCCCAGAACTCTGCCTGTCTTTGGAATTTTTGCATGTTTGCTGCCTACCCTGACCTCGGCCTGTTCCAGCTTACGCTGTCTCTATTGCATCTGTTACTGCTTGTGAGTCTGACTTGCAATAAACTGCAGATGGATCCTCACTCCGCTGACGCTTCATTACAACGGGGGCATAGTCATGTGGAAACAGGAAAAGGCCTTCCCCGAACTGAAGCACAGAATTGTCTAAAATGTAATTGTATGCTGTAGCGTTAAGATTTCTCTTCACTGGAACTAAGGGCCCTAGCCTGAACCATGAAAAACAGCCCCAGACCATTATTCCTCCTCCACCAAACTTTACAGATGGCACTATGCATTCGGGCAGGTAGTGTTCTCCTGGCATCCACCAAACCCAGTTTCGTCCGTCAGACTGCCAGATGGTGAGGTGTGATTCATCACTCCAGAGTCCAATGGCGGCGATCTTTACACCACTCCAGCCGACGCTTGGATCACATTGCTCATTGTGATCTTAGGCTTGTGTGCGGCTGCTAGGCCATGGAAACCAATTTTGGACCTGACTGTATATCCTATCTTAATATGGTCACTGTTGTCATAGAGAATTTTCCGGCACAGGAGGAAATGCAAACTTGCAAACTTCTAAAGTTTGTAATTTTGGTTTGTAATTTTAAACAAAATGTTTTTATCAACCCCTACAAAAATGTCCATTAATTATAATCCACATAATAATTCACATGTCCTGCAGGATTATTTCCCTGTTGTGAGAAACTGGTCAAATGAAGATGGCACACCTGTAGGCCTTAGGAGCTGCAGTGACGGCTTGCCCACTCCACCTGGGCCACAGGACTAGGGCAGGACTCCACCTGGGCCACAGGACTAGGCCAGGACTCCACCTGGGCCACAGGACTAGGCCAGGACTCCACCTGGGCCACAGGACTAGGGCAGGACTCCACCTGGGCCACAGGACTAGGGCAGGACTCCACCTGGGCCACAGGACTAGGCCAGGACTCCACCTGGGCCACAGGACTAGGCCAGGACTCCACCTGGGCCACAGGACTAGGCCAGGACTCCACCTGGGCCACAGGACTAGGCCAGGACTCCACCTGGGCCACAGGACTAGGCCAGGACTCCACCTGGGCCACAGGACTAGGGCAGGACTCCACCTGGGCCACAGGACTAGGCCAGGACTCCACCTGGGCCACAGGACTAGGGCAGGGAGCCTAAAGAGGGAGGAACTCCACTGCCTTGTTACAGAGAATTTCAATACTTATTACTTTGCTCACTTACAGTGGGGAGAACAAGTATTTGATATACTGCCGATTTTGCAGGTTTTCCTACTTACAAAGCATGTAGAGGTCTGTAATTTTTATCATAGGTACACTTCAACTGTGAGAGACGGAATCTAAAACAAAAATCCAGAAAATCACAGAATCAGCATCCCCAAAGAATGATGTTTCCACCTCCATGCTTCACGGTTGGGATGGTGTTCTTGGGGTTGTACTCATCCTTCTTCTTCCTCCAAACACGGCGAGTGGAGTTTAGACCAAAAAGCTCTATTTTTGTCTCATCAGACCACATGACCTTCTCCCATTCCTCCTCTGGATCATCCAGATGGTCATTGGCAAACTTCAGACGGGCCTGGACATGCGCTGGCTTGAGCAGGGGGACCTTGCGTGCTCTGCAGGATTTTAATCCATGACGGCGTAGTGTGTTACTAATGGTTTTCTTTGAGACTGCGGTCCCAGCTCTCTTCAGGTCTTTGACCAGGTCCTGCCGTGTAGTTCTGGGCTGTTCCTTCACCTTCCTCATGATCATTGATGCCCCACGAGGTGAGATCTTGCATGGTGCCCCAGACCGAGGGAGATTGACCGTCATCTTGAACTTCTTCCATTTTCTAATAATTGCGCCAACAGTTGTTGCCTTCTCACCAAGCTGCTTGCCTATTGTCCTGTAGCCCATCCCAGCCTTGTGCAGGTCTACAATTTTATCCCTGATGTCCTTACACAGCTATCTGGTCTTGGCCATTGTGGAGAGGTTGGAGTCTGTTTGATTGAGTGTGTGGACAGGTGTCTTTTATACAGGTAATGAGTTCAAACAGGTGCAGTTAATATAGGTAATGAGTGGAGAACAGGAGGGCTTCTTAAAGAAAAACTAACAGGTCTGTGAGAGCCGGAATTCTTACTGGTTGGTAGGTGATCAAATACTTATGTCATGCAATAAAATGCAAATTAATTATTTAAAAATCATACAATGTGATTTTCTGGATTTTTGTTTTAGATTCCGTCTCTCACAGTTGAAGTGTACATATGATAAAAATTACAGACCTCTACATGCTTTGTAAGTAGGAAAACCTGCAAAATTGGCAGTGTATCAAATACTTGTTCTCCCCACTGTAGGTCTACATCAATGTATTATTATTATTATGTATATGTTTTTTATACATACAATTCATTATGAAAGAGATACTGTATGTTAATGCCAACTGGTACGCAAGTGACAAAGATAGATTTTTATTTTACCTTTATTTAACTAGGCAAGTTAGTTAAGAGTATAGTATACACCTCACACACATGGTTAGTTAAGAGTATAGTATTCACCTCACACACATGGTTAGTTAAGAGTATAGTATACACCTCACACACATGGTTAGTTAAGAGTATAGTATTCACCTCACACACATGGTTAGTTAAGAGTATAGCATACACCTCACACACATGGTTAGTTAAGAGTATAGTATACACCTCACACACATGGTTATGGGCTTAAAAAAAGAAGACACCTGTACCATGTCAGAGTCTAAATGTATTACATACACTTTATGTCTTGTGAAAAAGTAAGTACACCCCCTGGAAAGTGGTATTTTTTTAAACATATTTGGACACATGGATATTTCAGCTAAATTCCCATCACATTCATTGATAAAGGAAACACAATGTAACAAATCACACACAACATGTTTTACTTTTAAAATGTTATGCAATTAAAATAAACAAAAATGCCTGTTCCTTATGCGGAAAAAGTTAGTACACCCCTACCTTTACATCACATACAATGTCTAATATTAAACAGGTGCAAATTATTAGAAGATCATTAGAGAGAAACGTAGGAGGGTCCAGCCTTCCATAAAGATTATAAAATTGGTCTGGTTTGGTCTTAACCATATGGGTGTGTGGTAACACATCATTCAAAGATCAAAAGACCACTGTCCGACGGCTCATCTACAAATGGAGAAAATTCCAGACTACCTAGGACAGGTCGTCCCACCAAATTCAGCCCAAGAGCTGACCGAAAGATGCTCATAGAAGTCTCTAAGAACCCCAGGGTAACATCAAGGGATCTACAGGCCTCTCTTGCCACAATCAATGTCAAAATGCACGAGTCAACTGTCAGAAAGAGACAAACTTGGCCTACATGGGAGGTCAGGAAGGAAGAAGCCTCTGCTCTCCAAAAATAATATAAAGACACGACTGACGTTTGCCAGGCAACACCTGGGTAAAGACCAAAACTACTGGAACAATGTGTTCTGGATAGATGAGTCAAAGGTGGAGTTGTTTGGCCGCAATGCCAGACGCCATGTTTGGCAAAAACGAAACACTGCCTTTGAATAGAAGAACCTCATACCAACCGTAAAGCATGGAGGTGGTGGCATTATGGTTTGGGGCTGCTTTGCTGCCTCAGGGCCAACTTGCCATCATTGAGTCAACCATGAATTCTATATTGTACCAGAGAATTCTTGAGGAGAATATGAGGCCATCTGTCAAAAAGCTGTAGCTGACTATATCACTATACACTAATAATACTGTATAGAACCTCCACTTATCTAGTACTATTATTACTATACACTAATAATACTGTATGGGACCTCCACCTATCTAATACTACTATCACTATACACTAATAATAATGTATGGAACCTCCACCTATCTAATATTACTATCACTATACACTAATAATACTGTATGGAATCTCCACCTATCTAATACTACTATCACTATACACTAATAATACTGTATGGAACCTCCACCTATCTAATACTACTATTACTATACACTAATACTACTGTATGGAACATCCACCTATCTAATACTACTATCACTATCACTATACACTAATTATACTGTATGGAACCTCCACCTATCTAATACTACTATCACTATACACTAATAATACTGTATGGAACCTCCACCTATCTAATACTACTATTACTATACACTAATACTACTGTATAGAACATCCACCTATCTAATACTACTATCACTATACACTAATTATACTGTATGGAACCTCCACCTATCTAATACTACTATCACTATACACTAATAATACTGTATGTAACCTCCACCTATCTAATACTAGTATTACTATACACTAATAATACTGTATAGAACCTCCACCTATCTAATATTACTATCACTATACACTAATAATACTGTATAGAACCTCCACCTATCTAATACTACTATCACTATACACTAATAATACTGTATGGAACCTCCACCTATCTAATATTACTATCACTATACACTAATAATACTGTATGGAACCTCCATCTATCTAATACTACTATCACTATACACTAATAATACTGTATGGAACCTCCACCTATCTAATACTACTATCACTATACACTAATAATACTGTATGGAACCTCCACCTATCTAATACTACTATTACTATCACTATACACTAATAATAATGTATGGGACCTCCACCTATCTAATACTACTATTACTGTACAGTAATAATGCAGTCTACTACTACTACTACTACTACTAGTACTACAACAACAATACCTTGTGGACAGACGCATGTAACATAAGATGGTATCATAGCATCTGTGGCAATTCCACTACTAACATTGCACTGATTTTTTTTGTCACCAATCATTTGGACAAATCAGGTTTTTGCTATTGTTCTCATCTTTCAAGTTTTGGAATGGGAGGGGAAATTATGCCGTGCTTTGGCTGAGAGATCATTTTTAGGAGGTGGAGACTTCTCTCATTCGTACATTTTCTCATACAGTTGCTGTCAAATATATTTGTGCACTTTAAAATGGAGGGGAGTAGAAAGTTCTGTTTTCTCTTTTAACAACTTGTTCAATTACTTTTTTTAACCCGTAGGCACCAGCAACTTACCACAGGTGAGATCAATTACACAGTAAACGAGAATCACCTGCCATCAACCAAATTAATTTGAGTTCTGAATAATTTAGTTGAGGCAAATTTCTTTAAACTTTTAAGTAAAACATCAACAACAAAAACTACAAATACTATTATTACTACTATTATTATAATACAATGTCGTGTACACTACTGAGGGACTACTGTGGACTAATACTACGGTGTCTTCTCTGACTCCAGCTCAACAAAGCTCCACAACTCACCCATGCTGTCTTTCAACCGGCCACCCATGCCCTCCAATGTGGAGCCCATGTCCAACCCGTTACCACTGGACCCCTGGCTGGCCTCGTCCATGTCCAGCACCACCCCAATGCACACTATCCCCGGATATACAGCGGGTGAAATAAGTATAGAACACGTCACCATTTTTCTCAGTAAATATATTTCCAAAGGTGCTATTGACATGAAAGTTTCACCAGATGTTGGTAACAACCCAAGTAATCCATACATACAAAGAAACCAAAACAAATAAGTTCAGAAATTAAGTTATGTGTAATAATGTGAAATGACACAGGGAAAAAGTATTGAACACATGAAGAAAGGGAGGTTCAAAAAGGCATGGAAAGCCAAGACAACAGCTGAAAACTATCAGTAATTAAAAAGCAATCCAGCCCCCTGTCAGTGCAAATTAATATCAGCTGGTTCAGTCCCAACTTATGGCCTACAAAAAGGTCTCATTGCCAAGGTGTCACACAAGAGACATCTCATGATGGGTAAAAGCAAAGAGCTGTCTCAAGACATTCGCAACCTAATTGATGCAAAACATAATGATGGCATTGGTTATAGGCGCATTTCTAAGCTTCTGAATGTTCCAGTGAGCACTGTTGGGGCCATAATGCGGAAGTGGAAAGACAATAATTTCACCATAAATTTGCCTCGACCAGGTGCTCCTCGCAAGATTTCTGACAGAGGAGTGAAAAGAATAATCAGAAGAGTTGTCCAAGAGCCAAGGACCACTTGTGGAAAGCTTCAAAAAGACCTGCAATTAGCAGGTACTGTTGTCTCAAAGAAAACATTAAGTAATGCACTCCACTGCCATGCCCTATATGCACGCTCACCACGCAAGACTCCATTGCTGAAAAAAAAGCATGTTGAAGCTTGTTTAAAGTTTGCTGCACAACATTTGGAAAAGCCAGTGAAATACTGGGAGAATATAGTGTGGTCAGATGAGAGCAAAATTGAACTGTTTGGATGTCATAATACACACCATGTTTGGAGGAGAAATGGCACTGCACATCACCCTAAAAACACCATACCAACAGTGAAGTTTGGAGGTGGGAACATCATGGTGTGGGGCTGCTTTTCAGCAAATGGTACTGGCAAACTTCACATAATTGAAGGAAGGATGAATGGGCAAATTTACGAGGAGCACCTGGTCGAGGCAAATTTATGGTGAAATTATTGTCTTTCCACTTCCGTATTATGGCCCCAACAGTGCTCACTGGAACATTCAGAAGCTTAGAAATGCACCTATAACCAATGCCATCATTATGTTTTGCAACAATTAAGTTGCGAATGTCTTGAGACAGCTCTTTGCTTTTACCCATCATGAGATGTGTCTTGTGTGACACCTTGGCAATGAGACCTTTTTGTAGGCCATCAGTTGGGACTGAACCAGCTGATATTAATTTGCACTGACAGGGGGCTGGATTGCTTTTTAATTACTGATAGTTTTCAGCTGTTGTCTTGGCTTTCCATGCCTTTTTGAACCTCCCTTTCTTCATGTGTTCAATACTTTTTCCCTGTGTCATTTCACATTATTACACATAACTTAATTTCTGAACTTATTTGTTTTGGTTTCTTTGTATGTATGGATTACTTGGGTTGTTACCAACATCTGGTGAAACTTTCATGTCAATAGCACCTTTGGAAATATATTTACTGAGAAAAATGGTGACGTGTTCAATACTTATTTCACCCGCTGTACAGGCCCAGGGCAGGGCCCTCACCTTCAGATTGCCTACCCCAGCCACAGCTGGTGCACCAGGGGATGGTACAGGGCATGCAGGGGATGCAGTCTATGGCCCCACCACTCTACCAGTGCCCCCCCCCCCCCCCAGCTTCATTGATAAGTACCCTCTGCTAAGGACCTGGAACACGTCTCCAGCATCGCAGCACTGAAGGTGAAGGCTTAGTGCTCCGATCCATTCCATGGATAAAACCTGGCAGCATTATGCAATCACAGAAAGGAGACATTCTATAAAGGAAGGTCAACTACAACATGATCAAATCAAAGACATTCTATAAAGGAAGGTCAACTACAACATGATCAAATCAAAGACGTTCTATAAAGGAAGGTCAACTACAACATGATCTGACTAAAGATATTCTGTAAAAAGGGATATGGTCAAAAGTAGTGCACTATATAGGGAATAGGGTGTCATTTGGGTCGCGACCTATGTATTTAAAAGGCTTCTTCTCTTCATTAAGGTTTTTTTTCTTCTCACTAATTTATATTTGCATATTTGTATAATATAACTTCTGGATGTGAAATGAAATGAACATTTGTTTACAAATTGTTTTAATTTGTTCATAGGTGCTATCTTATTGAAAAGTCAGTAGTAGTGATCATGTGAAATGTTATCATATTGTCATTGATTAAAGATTATCTACACTATTTTAGCTGTGTGTGTTACAGTAACTAGATGGGGCAGGGTGAGGTGTGTTACAGGGTGGGGTGTGTTACAGTAACTAGATGGGGGCAGGGTGAGGTGTGTTACAGGGTGGGGTGTGTTACAGTAACTAGATGGGGCAGGGTGAGGTGTGTTACAGGGTGAGGTGTGTTACAGGGTGAGGTGTGTTACAGTAACTAGATGGGGCAGGGTGAGGTGTGTTACAGGGTGGGGTGTGTTACAGGGTGAGGTGTGTTACAGTAACTAGATGGGGCAGGGTGAGGTGTGTTACAGGGTGGGGTGTGTTACAGGGTGAGGTGTGTTACAGTAAGTAGATGGGGCAGGGTGAGGTGTGTTACAGGGTGGGGTGTGTTACAGTAAGTAGATGGGGCAGGGTGAGGTGTGTTACAGGGTGGGGTGTGTTACAGTAAGTAGATGGGGGCAGGGTGAGGTGTGTTACAGGGTGAGGTGTGTTACAGTAACTAGATGGGGCAGGGTGAGGTGTGTTACAGGGTGGGGTGTGTTACAGGGTGAGGTGTGTTCCAGTAACTAGATGGGGCAGGGTGAGGTGTGTTACAGGGTGGGGTGTGTTACAGGGTGAGGTGTGTTCCAGTAACTAGATGGGGCAGGGTGAGGTGTGTTACAGGGTGGGGTGTGTTACAGGGTGAGGTGTGTTACAGGGTGGGGTGTGTTACAGGGTGGGGTGTGTTACAGGGTGGGGTGTGTTACAGGGTGAGGTGTGTAGGATCAATAAAGACCTATCTATCTATCTATCTATCTATCTATCTATCTATCTATCTATCTATCTATCTATCTATCTATCTATCTATCTATCTATCTACAGTAACTAGATGGGGTAGGGTGAGGTGTGTTACAGGGTGAGGTGTGTTACAGTAACTAGATGGGGCAGGGTGAGGTGTGTTACAGGGTGAGGTGTGTTACAGTAACTAGATGGGGCAGGGTGGGGTGTGTTACAGGGTGGGGTGTGTTCCAGTAACTAGATGGGGGCAGGGTGGGGTGTGTTACAGGGTGGGGTGTGTTACAGTAACTAGATGGGGCAGGGTGAGGTGTGTTACAGTAACTAGATGGGGAAGGGTGGGGTGTGTTACAGTAACTACATGGGGAAGGGTGGGGTGTGTTACAGTAACTACATGGGGCTAGGGTGGGGTGTGTTACAGTAACTACATGGGGAAGGGTGGGGTGTGTTACAGTAACTAGATGGGGCTAGGGTGGGGTGTGTTACAGTAACTACATGGGGAAGGGTGGGGTGTGTTACAGTAACTAGATGGGGCTAGGGTGGGGTGTGTTACAGTAACTACATGGGGAAGGGTGGGGTGTGTTACAGTAACTAGATGGGGCTAGGGTGGGGTGTGTTACAGTAACTACATGGGGAAGGGTGGGGTGTGTTACAGTAACTACATGGGGCTAGGGTGGGGTGTGTTACAGTAACTACATGGGGAAGGGTGGGGTGTGTTACAGTAACTAGATGGGGCTAGGGTGGGGTGTGTTACAGTAACTACATGGGGAAGGGTGGGGTGTGTTACAGTAACTAGATGGGGCTAGGGTGGGGTGTGTTACAGTAACTACATGGGGAAGGGTGGGGTGTGTTACAGTAACTAGATGGGGCTAGGGTGGGGTGTGTTACAGTAACTACATGGGGCTAGGGTGGGGTGTGTTACAGTAACTACATGGGGAAGGGTGGGGTGTGTTACAGTAACTAGATGGGGCTAGGGTGGGGTGTGTTACAGTAACTACATGGGGAAGGGTGGGGTGTGTTACAGTAACTAGATGGGGCAGGGTGAGGTGTGTTACAGGGTGAGGTGTGTTACAGTAACTAGATGGGGCAGGGTGGGGTGTGTTACAGGGTGGGGTGTGTTCCAGTAACTAGATGGGGCAGGGTGAGGTGTGTTACAGTAACTAGATGGGGAAGGGTGGGGTGTGTTACAGTAACTACATGGGGAAGGGTGGGGTGTGTTACAGTAACTACATGGGGCTAGGATGGGGTGTGTTACAGTAACTACATGGGGAAGGGTGGGGTGTGTTACAGTAACTACATGGGGCTAGGGTGGGGTGTGTTACAGTAACTACATGGGGAAGGGTGGGGTGTGTTACAGTAACTAGATGGGGCTAGGGTGGGGTGTGTTACAGTAACTACATGGGGAAGGGTGGGGTGTGTTACAGTAACTAGATAGGGCTAGGGTGGGGTGTGTTACAGTAACTACATGGGGAAGGGTGGGGTGTGTTACAGTAACTACATGGGGCTAGGGTGGGGTGTGTTACAGTAACTACATGGGGAAGGGTGGGGTGTGTTACAGTAACTAGATGGGGCTAGGGTGGGGTGTGTTACAGTAACTACATGGGGAAGGGTGGGGTGTGTTACAGTAACTAGATGGGGCTAGGGTGGGGTGTGTTACAGTAACTACATGGGGCTAGGGTGGGGTGTGTTACAGTAACTAGATGGGGCAGGGTGAGGTGTGTTACAGGGTGAGGTGTGTTACAGTAACTAGATGGGGCAGGGTGGGGTGTGTTACAGGATGGGGTGTGTTCCAGTAACTAGATGGGGCAGGGTGAGGTGTGTTACAGTAACTAGATGGGGAAGGGTGGGGTGTGTTACAGTAACTACATGGGGAAGGGTGGGGTGTGTTACAGTAACTACATGGGGCTAGGATGGGGTGTGTTACAGTAACTACATGGGGAAGGGTGGGGTGTGTTACAGTAACTACATGGGGCTAGGGTGGGGTGTGTTACAGTAACTACATGGGGAAGGGTGGGGTGTGTTACAGTAACTAGATGGGGCTAGGGTGGGGTGTGTTACAGTAACTACATGGGGAAGGGTGGGGTGTGTTACAGTAACTAGATAGGGCTAGGGTGGGGTGTGTTACAGTAACTACATGGGGAAGGGTGGGGTGTGTTACAGTAACTACATGGGGCTAGGGTGGGGTGTGTTACAGTAACTACATGGGGAAGGGTGGGGTGTGTTACATTAACTAGATGGGGCTAGGGTGGGGTGTGTTACAGTAACTACATGGGGAAGGGTGGGGTGTGTTACAGTAACTAGATGGGGCTAGGGTGGGGTGTGTTACAGTAACTAGATGGGGCTAGGGTGGGGTGTGTTACAGTAACTACATGGGGAAGGGTGGGGTTTGTTACAGTAACTAGATGGGGCTAGGGTGGGGTGTGTTACAGTAACTACATGGAGAAGGGTGGGGTGTGTTACAGTAACTACATGGGGCTAGGGTGGGGTGTGTTACAGTAACTACATGGGGAAGGGTGGGGTGTGTTACAGTAACTAGATGGGGCTAGGGTGGGGTGTGTTACAGTAACTACATGGGGAAGGGTGGGGTGTGTTACAGTAACTAGATGGGGCTAGGGTGGGGTGTGTTACAGTAACTACATGGGGAAGGGTGGGGTGTGTTACAGTAACTACATGGGGCTAGGGTGGGGTGTGTTACAGTAACTACATGGGGAAGGGTGGGGTGTGTTACAGTAACTAGATGGGGAAGGGTGGGGTGTGTTACAGTAACTACATGGGGAAGGGTGGGGTGTGTTACAGTAACTAGATGGGGAAGGGTGGGGTGTGTTACAGTAACAGTATCAGCTCACCTGATCAAATCAAATCAAATTTTATTTGTCACATGCAGCGAATACAACCGGTATAGACTTATATAGACTTTACCATGAAATGTATTACTTACGAGCCCTTTCCTAAAAATACCACAGTGTGTAACTGTGAGAGCAGCAGTAAGTGTTAATACTAGGGGCTAGGCCTATAATAAACATTATTATAGCAACGCAACAGCAATCATTCTCTGAAATGTACTTTAATATTGCTATTTATAACAAAGGGCCACAACAATGTGCATAGTTGTTGACATTCCTAACAAATTGACACAATTCTCCAATAAGCAGGGCTCTGCAAAAATGTTAATAAACGTCTGGCTGAACGAGGGTTGAAGTTTAGTTCTAAATAATAACAACTCAACAATAATTTAATGTATAACTCGCTGTTCATTGAAAAACAATCTCACAGTTCTACAGTTAGTGTGTGTGTGTGTATGTGTGTGTGTTTGTTTTCTGTGTGCGTAGTTGATGTTCATACTCAGAGAAATCCGGCTAGGTATCCCCACACACCAGGTGAGCTGGGGAAGGGTTGCACACACACTAACTGTAGAACTTAGAGGTTGTTTTTCAATGAACAGCAAATTACAAATTCAATGTATTGTTTGTGTTTAATATAACATTTCAACCCTCATAAGTTTATTACAAAAAACATTTTCAATGGACATTTTTGCAAACCCCTGTTCTTAAAATCCCCAGATAGATAACCCCCTGCTCCTTTATACAAACACCTCCTCTTGGACTGTCAACACACCTTCAGCCTACACAAACACACACACACACACACACACACACACACACACACACACACACACACACACACACACACACACACACACACACACACACACACACACACACACACACACACACACACACACACACACACACACACACACACTAACTGTAGAACTGTGAGATTGTTTTTCAATGAACAGCGAGTTATACATTAAATTATTGTTGAGTTGTTATTATTTAGAACTAAACTTCAACCCTCGTTCAGCCAGACGTTTATTACAAAAAAACATTGCTATGTTTCCATTGGTGAGGACATTCTCACCTTTACTGTTAATGCAAGGCTGCATGTTCTACCAGCAACAAATATATAATCTCTGGTACCCTGCAAACCATGACCCATTTGGTATTCTATCATGAGTCAAATGTAATGCAGTCCATTGCCCATGTTGTGAAGGGCTGCTGTTCATACAAGGATTTCTACATTGCTAGACATGACCGGCTTGTTGACCTGATAGCCAGCGAGGTGAGACAAGTGGTCTCACCAATAGCACACATGCATAAACATTCTTGTGTAAGGGGAAGCTGGTTTGATGTTGATGATGATGTGTTTTCCTGTGAGCCAAATACGCCAGATATTGTTGTTGGGGGGAGGCAAGTGGAAGGTGCTCATTTTGGAAGTGGACTGCTCATTTGACGGCTACATGAAGCAGGCCTTTGCCGAGAACCAGCCCTCGTGGCACGCTTGGACAGCCTCAGGTGTAGGTGCAAGCTGGTGTCATTGATATTCGGCAGTCTTGGCCACGTACACAGGCTTGCAGTGGGTGTCGGGCGCCGTGCGTTATTTAAGAGGTATGGTTTCAGATGTTATCAGGGGGAGCTCGTTCCACCATTGGGGTGCCAGGATGGAGAAGAGCTTGGACTGGGCTGAGTAGGAGCTGGGCCTAGAGTCCAGATGGGGCGTAGTGGACTGCTTGGGATGGGGTGTGGGGTTTGAGCCCAGCCTGAAGCTAGGGAGGGCAGTTCCCCTTGCTGCTCCGTAGGCAAGCTCCAGTGTCTTGAAGATGATGTGAGCTTCGACTGGAAGCCAGTGGAGTGTGCAGAGGAGCGGGGTGACATGGGAGAATTTAGGAAGGTTGAACACCAGGTGGGCTGCGGCATTCTGGGATGTCTCTACATGATGGTGGGTTAGCATGGGGACAGTTTGGAAACATATTACCTGGTCAGATGGTGGGTTAGCATGGGGACAGTTTGGAAACATATTACCTGGTCAGATGGTGGGTTAGCATGGGGACAGTTTGGAAACATATTACCTGGTCAGATGATGGGTTAGCATGGGGACAGTTTGGAAACATATTACCTGGTCAGATGATGGGTTAGCATGGGGACAGTTTGGAGACACAACGGACATTGGACTTTGTCTGTCAGACCTTTGTGTTCCTGGCCGTTCACCCCCCAAATCACGCCACACACATCCTGCACGAGAGAGAGAGAGAGAGGTCAGCTAATGATTGACAGATGACCAATTCCACAATACTATAAAGGAGCCCTGCATTTGTCCATTCCTTGGCTCAGTCGCTAGATCCTGTCCTTCTTCTCTCCATCCCTCCGTCCGTGAGCTTGTCCTTTCATCATGCAGTGGTTGTCTGTCTGCAGCCTGTTGGTGCTGCTGAGTGTGTCAGCCCGGTCTCAGGCACAGAACCAGATCTGTACCATCTTCACTGAGGCCAAGGAAGATGGATTCAAAGCTTTGTGAGTAGGGCAGCCTCAAATTGCAGTAGTGTCCATGCCTTATGTTGCAGTAGTACATATGCCTCATATTGCAGTAGTAGAGATGGCTCATTTTGCAGTAGTAGATATGGCTCATACTGCAGTAGTAGATATGCCTCATATTGCAGTAGTAGATATGGCTCATACTGCAGTAGTAGATATGGCTCATACTGCAGTAGTAGATATGGCTCATACTGCAGTAGTAGATATGTCTCATATTGCAGTAGTAGATATGTCTCATACTGCAGTAGTATATATGCCTCATATTGCAGTAGTAGATATGCCTCATATTGCAGTAGTATATATGCCTCATATTGCAGTAGTATATATGCCTCATATTGCAATAGTATATATGCCTCATATTGCAGTAGTATATATGCCTCATATTGCAGTAGTATATATGCCTCATATTGCAGTAGTATATATGCCTCATATTGCAGTAGTATATATGCCTCATATTGCAGTAGTATATATGCCTCATATTGCAGTAGTATATATGCCTCATATTGCAGTAGTATATATGCCTCATATTGCAGTAGTATATATGCCTCATATTGCAGTAGTATATATGCCTCATATTGCAGTAGTATATATGCCTCATATTGCAGCAGTAGATATGTCTTATATTGCAGTAGTAGGATGCCTCATATTGCAGTAGTAGATCTGACTGACTGACTGACTGACTGACTGACTGACTGACACTTTATACTCTTCGTCAAGCAACTACGAAAAAACACAAGGCAGGTGCAAAATACCAGAACGAAAATACACAAAAGACAGATACACGATACATGATACATAGTGCGGCAGTATACTTTTTGAAGTCAGTGATATTTCTCATACCCTTCCACACCTGGCTCTGCCTCAGCTTGTCCTCCATCTTCTCCTTATACACTCTCTTCCCCTTACAAAACTGTTCCTTAACAGTAATATGTCTCGGATTACACCATCTGTTGTTAACTAATAAAGCCAGCCCCACTCCCTGACTCTACCAGAAGAAAAGCTATCCCTGTCCTTTTCAACTCGTCCGGAATATCGAACTTTTCCCTGGGGTGCAATAGCGCTGAGTGTGGTAAATCGAGCTGAGCTCGGTTGTAAATAATTGAGGACTCGTGTGAACGTTCGGTGCTGAGAAAAATAAAAAGTGCCTCAGTGATAAAAAGGACCGCTAAAACCTTCGTAAAACAGTAGCAACAAACAACAATTAATGCACGAACAATGGGAGCTGCTTAACAGGCGACCACACAGGGCGGCGCCAAGAGTGAGTTTTACCTCATATTGCAGTAGTACCGATCCTCCGATCCTTAACTTTGGCGATGTCATTTACAAAATAGCCTCCAACACTCTACTCAGCAAATTGTATGTAGTCTATCACAGTGCCATCCGTTTTGCTACCAAAGCCCCATATACTCCATTACTTTGGAGCAGAAAACAGTGGACTTAGCAATGGAATCATTAATCATTTTATCATTATATACAGTTGAAGTCGGAAGTTTACATACACTTAGGTTGAAGTCATTAAAACTCATTTTCCCACCACTCCACAGATTTCATGTTAACAAACTACAGTTTTGGCAAGTCGGTTAGGACATCTACTTTGTGAATGACACAAGTAACTCTTCCAACAATTGTTTACAGACAGATTATTTCACTTATAATTCACTATATCACAAATTCTACATACACTAAGTTTACATCACAATCAGACAGGATTCTTAAAAGGGAGATATATTGGAGACAACATTAGACAACTACTATAAATAATGGAAAACTATAACAATGCATGGAAACCAAGTATAATCTTTCTAGCAGATTTTGAGAAAGCATTTCATACAGTACGTCTAGAATCAATTCATAAATGCCTGGATTTTTTCAATTTTGGAGAATATCTCAAAAGATGGGTAGAAGTCATGTACAATAATACTTTATGTAAAATAATAAATAACGGTTACTTTTCTGAGAATTAATTTTGAATTGTCAAGGCGTAAAACAAGGTTGCCCTCTGTCACCATACCTATTTATTATGGCCATTGAATTGTTAGCTTTAAAAATCAGATCTAATGATAACATTATTAAGGGGCTAAACGTCAAGGGATTAGAGACAAAATGATCAATGTATACCGATGATTCACGTTTTCTCTTTGAGTTCAACCTTAAAGGGCCACATTGAGGACCTGGATAATTTAACCAGTTTCTCTGGACTTAAACCCAACTATAATAAGTGATAATATGATAATACTATATTACGTATTGGGTCTCTAAAAGATTAACTTTAAGAATTTTAAATCCCGATTAAATGGGCATATAGGGAAGTCGATGTGCTTGGTGTACATATCCTGGAAAAGTTTAGTGATCTTGCAACTATGAACTTTGATAAAAAAACAGCAAAATAGATAGAATATTGAAACCGTGGAGAGGGAAGCACCTATCCATTTACGGGACGATCAACCTGATGAATTCTCTAGTGGTATCGCCATTTACATATTTATTAATGAGTAAACTTCACTGTGTGTTAATGTTTTGGTATAATGCATCATCTGACTGACTGACTGTGTGTGTGTGTGTGTGTGTGTGTGTGTGTGTGTGTGTGTGTGTGTGTGTGTGTGTGTGTGTGTGTGTGTGTGTGTGTGTGTGTGTGTGTGTGTGTGTGTGCGTGTGTGTGTGTGCATATGTGTGTGTGTGTAGGACGCTTGTAGGGCTGGCTCAGAATCTTCCTGACAGCACGTTGGGTGACATGGTGCCTCTTATCGCGGAGGCCTTAGCCATGGGCGTCAAATGCTGCTCAGACACTCCTCCAGAGGACTGCAACAGAGATGCGGTAAGAGACACCTATTATCTCATTATCATCATCACACCTCATCATCCTTAACACATCTCAACCTTATCACACATCATCCTCCTTACCACACCTCAACATCCTTATCATCCTTATCATATCTCATCATCCTTAACACATCTCAACCTTATCACACCTCATCATCCTTATCACACCTCATCATCCTTATCACACCTCATCATCCTTATCATACCTCGTCATCCTTATCACACCTCATCATCCTTATCATACCTCATCATCCTCATCATACCTCATCATCCTTATCATACCTCATCATCCTTATCAGACCTTTACATTTAACATTTGGCCAGTGCGGCCAGGGGAGGTAGGGGCCAGAGAGGGGCCAGGGGTAGGGGCCAGGAATAGGGAGCAGAGGTAGGGGCCAGAGGTAGGGGCCAGAGGTAGGGGTAGGCGCAGTGGTCTAAGGCACTGTAGTCCCTGGTTCGAATCCAGGCTGCATCACATCCGGCCGTAATTGGGAGTCCCATACGGTGGCCCAGCGTCGTCCAGGTTTGGCCGGGGTAGGCCGTCATTGTAAATACGAATTTTAATCTTAACTGACTAGTTAAATAAAGGTTCAATAAAAATAAAAAAATATAATAATAGTAATTTGTCATTAGTGACTGATTTCCAGTCAGGGTCTGTTTCAGTTGAAACATTTCTGATTTAATAGCACCCCATGCTGGCTAAATGGTGTTCTCCTATTTGTGTGTGTGTGTGTGTGTGTGTGTGTGTCTGTGTGTGTGTGTGTGTGTGTGTGTGTGTGTGTGTCTGTGTGTGTGTGTGTGTGTGTGTGTGTGTGTCTGTGTGTGTGTGTGTGTGTGTGTGTGTGTGTGTGTGTCTGTGTGTGTGTGTGTGTGTGTGTGTGTGTGTGTGTGTGTGTGTGTCTGTGTGTGTGTCTGTGTGTGTGTCTGTGTCTGTGTCTGTGTCTGTGTGTGTGTGTGTGTGTGTGTGTGTGCAGGCGGACCTGTTCCAGAGTGCAGTGTGTTCCTCTGAGACCCTGGTGGAGAAGAACAATCTGAAGCAGTGCTGTGAGAAGACTGCCGCTGAGAGGACACACTGCTTCGTGGACCACAAGGCCAAGGTATGATGGGCCACCCCTCCCTCTGAGCCAGGTTCCTCTCTAGGTTACTTCCTTCTGCCTCTGCTTGCTTTTTGTTGTGTAGACAGGTTACTGGAAAACAATGTAACAACTGCTGAAGTTAAAAAGGCTTTATGGATACATTTAATTGATTGATTGAGTGGTTAATTGATTGATTGATTGATTGATGGTAGATTCCTCGGGACCTGTCCCTCACAGCTGAGCTGCCTGCTGCAGACCAGTGTGAAGACTTCAAGAAGGACAAAAAGGCTTTTGTTGGGAGGTAAGTGTCTACACTCAACTTGAGATCACACCAGCGACTTGAGACCACACCAACAACTTTAGGCCACTGAGCTTTTGTTTTTCTGGGATTGACTGTGTGTGTCTTGTGTCAAATGTGTGTGCGCACGTGTCTTTCAGGTTCATCTTCAAGTTCTCCAAGCATAACACGATGATGCCCCCCCATGTGATCCTGGCTATCAGCAAGGGTTATGGAGAGGTTCTGATTAACTGCTGTGGAGACGCTGAGGCCCAGACCTGCTTCGACACCAAGGTCAGGATGTGTCTCAGATGACACCCTATTCCCTATATAGTGCACTACTATGACTAGAACCCTATGAGGGAATAGGGTGTCATTTTGGATGACGTCTCTCTCTCTCAATTCAATTCAATAATCTTTATTGGCATGGAAAGTTAAAGCACCTACATACCCAAAGTAAACATTCTCTCTCTCTCTTTTTCAGAAAGCTACTTTCCAACACGCCATCAGGAAACGTGTGACTGAACTCAAGGCCCTGTGCATCGTCCACAAGAAATATGGAGACCGCGTTGTCAAGGCCAAGTAGGACATGCCAATCTAAAGCTTTATGGTTCTAATTGGCTGAGAGCCAGGAGAGCCTGCCCTTGATCCAGTCCCATTGGTTGACATGTGTGTCTGTCTGTTCTAACAGGAAGCTGATCCAGTACAGTCAGAAGATACCTCAGGCCTCGTTCCAGGAGATGGGAGGCATGGTAGACAAGATCGTAGAGACTGTCGCCCCCTGCTGCAGCGGAGACATGATCACATGCATGAAGGAGAGGGTAAACTTCTCTCTATTCCTCTCTTTTTGTTCCTCCTCTCTCTTACCACTCTTTCATTTCCTCTCTCTGTTTACCTTTCAAACTTTCACTATCTGTCTCTCGCTCTCTCACCTCTCATCCTCTTTCTATTTGGATGTGTCTCTGCATGTACATGTTTGTGTCCCTGACCCTTCCTGCCTGTGTGTGTGTACCCCCCTAACAGAAAGCCCTGGTGGATGAGGTGTGTGCTGATGAGAGTCTGTTGTCTCGTGCGACGGGTCTGACTGCGTGCTGTAAGGAGGATGCCATAGAGAGAGGGTCCTGTGTTGAGGCCATGAAGCCAGACCCTAAGCCAGACGGTCTGTCTGAGCACCACGACGTTCACGCTGATATAGCGGCCATCTGCCAGACCTTTACCAAGACCCCAGATGTAGCCATGGGGAAGTATGTATTACACACATACATAGATTCACACACACACAATTGGAAAAGCTGCTATACACACAATTCTGTCTTTGTATGGTTTATCCTGATTGGCTGTCTGACTACTGACTGTCTGTATATGGGCTGTCCTGATTGGCAGGTTGATCTATGAGATCTCAGTGCGTCACCCTGAGTCGTCTCAGCAGGTTATTCTGAGGTTTGCCAAGGAGGCTGAGCAGGCCTTCCTCCAGTGCTGCGACATGGAGGACCATGCAGAGTGTGTCAGAACCGCTGTATGTATTACCCATGTGATATTTCAACACTTTATTGTCCCAGACCCTAACCCCAACCCAAGAACAATTCCCCTTTGGGGACAAGAGCTAGTTACACTGTATTCAGTATATATACACTGGGGGCCAAAAGTTTGGAATATTACTCATTCAAGGGTTTTTCTTTATTTGCAAAAAATTTTACATTGAAGAATAATAAGTTAAGACATCAAAACTATGACATAACACATATGGAATCATGTAGTAACCAAAAAAGTGTTAAACAAGTGTCAAAATATATTTTATATTTGAGATAAAGTAGCCATCCTTTGCCTTGATGACAGCTTTGCACACTCGTGGCATTCTCTCAACCAGCTTCATGAGGACCGCCACAGGAATGGAAGACTCAGAAATAACTCTGTTGCAGAGGATAAGTTCATTAGAGTTACCAGCCTCAGACTGCAGCCCCAATAAATGCTTCACAGAGTTCAAGTAACAGACACATCTCAACATCAACTGTTCAAAGGAGACTGTGTGAATCAGGCCTTCATGGTCGAATTGCTGCAAAGAAACCACTACTAAAGGACACCAATAAGAAGAAGAGACTTGCTTGGGCCAAGAAACACGAGCAATGGACATTAGACTGGTGTAAATTTGTCCTTTGGTCTGGAGTCCAAATTTGAGATTTTTGGGAAAAGCAGCCAACAAGTGCTCAGCATATGTGGGAACTCCATCAAGACTGATGCATTCCAGGTGAAGCTGGTTGAGAGAATGCCCAGTGTGCAAAGCTGTCATCAAGGTAAAGGTGGCTATTTGAAGAATCTCAAATATAAAATATATATCTTTTTTTTTTTACACATTTTTGGTTAATACATTATTCCATATGTGTTATGTCATAGTTTTGATATCTTCATTTTTATTCTACAATGTAAAAAATAGTGCAAATAAATAAAAACCCTTGAATTAGTAATATTCCAAACTTTTGGCCCCCAGTATATATTGGATGTGTAACCTAGCTAGTTACACATCAAAACTATGAAATAACAGATAATGAATCATGTAGCAACCCAAAAAGTTTTAAACAAATATTTTAGATTCTTCAAAGTAGCCACCCACCTGGAATGCATTTCAATTAACAGGTGTGCCTTGTTAAAAGTTCATTTGTGGAATTTATTTCCTTCTTAATGCGTTTGAGCCTATTAGTTGTGTTGTGAAAAGGCCGGTAGGGTTTCTTCAACAACCATCAAGCGCTATGATGAAACTGGCTCTCATGACCTCCACAGGAAAGGAAGACCCAGAGTTACCTCTGCTGCAGAGGAGAAGTTCATTAGTTACCAGCCTCAGAAATTGCAGCCCAAATAAAGGCTTCACAGAGTTTAAGTAACAGACACAGCTAATAGTTGATGGTTATTGGCTTTAACTCAGCAGGCTAGCACTGTGTTCATAGTATTTCTAGACCATAATAATGGCATCTGGCCCTTCTTGTGACATCAGGCCAATTGTACGAATGGTTCTATCCTCAGCTGGCAGGCAGTGATATTGATAAGAAGATCACGGAAGAGAATGACTACTACAAGAAGATGTGTGCTGCTGAGGCTGCCATGGACGACGAAACCTTTGAGAAGAGGTTAGGGGTCACGCTTTAACGCAGACATATTAAAGGTCATCAGAGGTCAAAGTAAATGTCCTTTATGTGGTATGGAATCATAAACATCACATTTAGGCCTAACAACTTACCAACATTTGGTTTTATGTGTGAATTGATCATTCATTTATGGCTTATAAATAATTTATGAATGGTCAATTCATATTTAATACATTACTATTTAATGGCTGATGAACAATGAACTCCTCCTCCTCCTCCTCCTTCAGTATGATGGTGTACTACACCAGGATAATGCCCCAGGCCTCCTTCGACCAGCTCCACATGGTGTCTGAGACAGTGCATAATGTCCTCCATGGCTGCTGCAAGGACGAGCCAGGCCACTTCGTCCTGCCCTGCGCAGAAGAGAAGGTCTGACACACGCACACACACACACACACACACACACACACACACACACACACACACACACACACACACACACACACACACACACACACACACACACACACACACACAAATGCACGCAAGCACACAAACACATACAAACACACACAGAGGTCTGACATTTATACATAGGAACACACACACACACACACACACACACACACACACACACGTCCTCCTCCCTACCTTTCCCTCCACTACCCTCTCCCTCCACATCTCCCTAGACATGTCACATCCTCTCATATTAAATCCCTCTACTCTTCCCAGTGCTGACCCCTCCCCTTTCTGTCTCTGTCACCACAGCTGACCAAAGCCATGTACTGTACTGTACTCTACCCCTTGACATCTTCCTCCCTGTGTTCTCTCCACAGCTGACCAACGCCATTGACGCTACATGTAACGACTACGACCCCTCCAGCATTAACCCCCGCATTGCCCACTGCTGCAACCAGTCGTATTCCATGAGGAGACCCTGCATCCTGGCTATCCAGCCTGACACAGAGTTCACGGCCCCGGAGCTCGATGACAAGACCTTCCACATGTGCCCCGACCTCTGCACCAAGAACAGCAAGGAGCTGCTGCTCATTGAGAAGAAGTGAGTAAGATATCTTATCAACGCACTGTGAATAAACACGTGGGCATGAAACTAACACACACGCACACACATTAACACATATATATATGTGTGTGTGTGTGTGTGTCCCCTCAGGCTGCTGTATGGTGTGGTCAGACAAAAGACCACCATCACTGAGGAGCAGCTGAAGACCATCTATACTAAATATCACACCTTGAAGGACAAGTGCTGTGCAGCTGAGGACAAAGCAGCATGTTTCACTGAGGAGGTAACCTACACCGCTCCATACTGATCCAATGTCCAAACCTTTTTCTTTATTGTAGAAAAGATAACTTACACACCATATTACCTCAGTCTATTTCTGAGATGTTTTGTTCAGAGACCTTTTCCACTTCCAATCATTTTTCATAAGATGTTGATGGAACAGTAAAGGGGAAACTTTGATTGATTCTAACAACAGATCCCTTTTTTCTCCTACAGACACCCAAGCTGGTTTCTGAGAGTGCAGAGCTGGTCAAGGCTTAAGATATGATTTTAATTATTTTAATTTCAAAAGAATGAAGGTTCTGTAGCATCCACAGTTACGGCATGGTGACCTCATAACCTCATCCTCCTATCCACAACGTCTGTCATCCACTCATAAGTCTGTCTATCACTGATCTGTGACTCCTGTCAATCAAATAACTTAATAAATGAATGTTAAATAACTGGATTACTGCTGTGGCTATTGTATTTTTATGTGGTATTATTCTCAAGACTTTAATACTTTAGTTTCACTATGACTATCTCACAATTTTAACCCATGAGTTTCTTAGAACTGTTAATTCATTATACATGCGTCTTTACAATTTTTTATTAACAGTTGATGAACTAAGTATAAACCCTTAATGAAGGCAACGTTAATGTAAAGAGTTACACATTTTTTGTTCAGAAATTCTAAGCTTTCTCTCTCTCTCCATGCCTCCCTGGATCGTTGATTGGAGCCACTGTGTCTTGTCATCCCCTTATGGTCTACAGAAGACATGACATAAAGTCATATTCTGCTATATGTATGGTGCATTAGAGTGGAGTAAATATAAATGGTATATGTATGGTGCATTAGAGTGGAGTAAATATAAATGGTATATGTATGGTGCATTAGAGTGGAGTAAATATAAATGGTATATGTATGGTGCATTAGAGTGGAGTAAATATAAATGGTATATGTATGGTGCATTAGAGTGGAGTAAATATAAATGGTATATGTATGGTGCATTAGAGTGGAGTAAATATAAATGGTATATGTATGGTGCATTAGAGTGGAGTAAATATAAATTGTATATGTATGGTGCATTAGAGTGGAGTAAATATAAATGGTATATGTATGGTGCATTAGAGTGGAGTAAATATAAATGCTATATGTATGGTGCATTAGAGTGGAGTAAATATAAATGGTATATGTATGGTGCATTAGAGTGGAGTAAATATAAATGGTATATGTATGGTGCATTAGAGTGGAGTAAATATAAATGGTATATGTATGGTGCATTAGAGTGGAGTAAATATAAATTGTATATGTATGGTGCATTAGAGTGGAGTAAATATAAATGGTATATGTATGGTGCATTAGAGTGGAGTAAATATAAATGGTATATGTATGGTGCATTAGAGTGGAGTAAATATAAATGGTATATGTATGGTGCATTAGAGTGGAGTAAATATAAATGGTATATGTATGGTGCATTAGAGTGGAGTAAATATAAATGGTATATGTATGGTGCATTAGAGTGGAGTAAATATAAATTGTATATGTATGGTGCATTAGAGTGGAGTAAATATAAATTGTATATGTATGGTGCATTAGAGTGGAGTAAATATAAATGGTATATGTATGGTGCATTAGAGTGGAGTAAATATAAATGGTATATGTATGGTGCATTAGAGTGGAGTAAATATAAATGGTATATGTATGGTGCATTAGAGTGGAGTAAATATAAATGGTATATGTATGGTGCATTAGAGTGGAGTAAATATAAATGTAATGGAGAAAGAAACCCAACCTTCTGTACAGTGATAAAAAAACATTAATGAAGATAATAAGCCTTTTAAATACATAGGTACAACCCAAATTACACCCTATTCCCTTTATAGGGCACTACTTTTCCCAAGGATCATAGGGCTCTGGTCAAAAGAATAGTGCACTATGTAGGAAATAGCATGCCATTTGGGCCCCACATAAAGGGGGACATTCAGACTTCTTTGCACTAATTGGAAGGCCTTCATCTGTTTCAGCATCTCACTTTGTTTGTTGTGTGACGTATGTGCTTGTAGTGTTGTTGAATGCGTCTGGGGACATGAGATTTCTGCAGCGGTGCCCTTACTGCCCTTGTTGTCTAGAGTTGACAGCCACTGTCTACAGGTCACACACACACACACACACACACACACACACACACACACACACACACACACACACACTCACACACACACACACACACACACACACACACACTCACACACACACACACACACACACACACACACACACACACACACACACACACACACACACACACACACACACACACACACACACACACACACACACACACACACACACACACACACACACACACACACACACACACACACACACACACACACACACACACACACACACACACACACACACACACACACTCACACACACACACTCACTCACTCACTCACTCACTCACACACACACACACACACACACACACACACACACACACACACACACACACTCACAACAGTGACGTGTGGTGAGGTCAGTGACTGGATATTATCACAGTCAAATTTACTCCCTTAACTCAATAAACCTTGATGAAGGCCAAGTTCACCGTACAACACTTGTCAACTAATCATCAGTATCAGTGTACAGGTGAGACCCAGGCGCAGACAACGTTTGGAATAACAAATGTTTAATATCCCAACAGGGGGCAAAAAACAGGTCAGGGGCAAGCAGAGTTCAGTAATCCAGAGTAGTGGGGCAAAGGTAACAAACGGCAGTCAGGCTCAGGCTCAGGCTCAGGCTCAGGCTCAGGCTCAGGCTCAGGCTCAGGCTCAGGCTCAGGCCAGGAAAGGAAAGGTGGAAACCAGGAAACCAAGAAAACAGGCACTTTAGAAATAGAGCGGTAAAGGAATAAAACACTGGTAGACTTGAACAAACACAACCAACTGGCAACAGACAAACAGAGAACACAGGGATAAATACACAGAAGATAATGAGGAAGATGGGCGACACCTGGAGGGGGGTGGAGACAAGCACACAGACAGGTGAACCAGATCAGGGTGTGATACCTGGAGGGGGGTGGAGACAAGCACACAGACAGGTGAAATAGATCAGGGTGTGATACCTGGAGGGGGGTGGAGACAAGCACACAGACAGGTGAACCAGATCAGGGTGTGATACCTGGAGGGGGGTGGAGACAAGCACACAGACAGGTGAAACAGATCAGGGTGTGATACCTGGAGGGGGGTGGAGACAAGCACACAGACAGGTGAACCAGATCAGGGTGTGATACCTGGAGGGGGGTGGAGACAAGCACACAGACAGGTGAAACCGATCAGGGTGTGATACCTGGAGGGGGGTGGAGACAAGCACACAGACAGGTGAACCAGATCAGGGTATGATACCTGGAGGGGGGTGGAGACAAGCACACAGACAGGTGAACCAGATCAGGGTGTGATACCTGGAGGGGGGTGGAGACAAGCACACAGACAGGTGAAACCGATCAGGGTGTGATACCTGGAGGGGGGTGGAGACAAGCACACAGACAGGTGAACCAGATCAGGGTGTGATACCTGGAGGGGGGTGGAGACAATCACACAGACAGGTGAAATAGATCAGGGTGTGATACCTGGAGGGGGTGGAGACAAGCACACAGACAGGTGAAACAGATCAGGGTGTGATAATCAGGCCCTCAATGCGTGATTTTGTGTGGGGCTAAAACAAAAATGTGTGCTGTTGGGAGAGTGGCGATTTTAGCATGACATTTTGTTTTATTTGGGATGCATGCCAGCAAAGCCACAACACTAAACAATACATGAATTGCACTATAACGGTGCCCACAAACTGTTAGTGCCGACATATAGCTGACCCAACATCTTACCACTGCTACACCTGGCTATTAGCAGAGCCTAGTCTGGCAGCGAAACAGTTCATTCAGCCTCATTTACTGCCTTTTAAAAAAACATAGCTGATATGGCTGACTTGCTTAAATAAATGTGGTTTCTAATGACAATTGAGATGTACAAACTATGGCATAAGGGGACGACAAGCAGATAAGAGGCAATCCGTAATTTCGATTAAGACATTAATGAGCGAGCTAGGATGGACGTGGTCAATATAACTATTTGTTTAGCACTTTTAAAATGTACAGTGACAGAATTCAGAACATGGGCCTTTCTTACAGTGCTCTCCATGTACACAAAGTCAGCCTAAACCATAGGATAAATAAAGGCACAATTTAGATTTTGGCCACTAGATGGCAGCAGTGTATGTGCAAGGTTTAAGACTGATCCATTGCATTACTGTTCAAAATGTTGTATCAAGTCTGCCCAAATGTGCTTATTGGTTTATTGATACATTTTCAAGTACAAAACTGTGCACTCTCTTTAAACAATAGCATGGTATTATTTCACTGTAATAGCTACTGTAAATTGGACAGTGCAGTTAGATTAATAAGAATTTAAGCTTTCTGCCCATTTAAGATATGTCTATGTCCTGGGAAATGTTCTTGTTACTTACAAAGTCATGCTAATCACATTAGCGCATGTTCACTCAACTGAGGGCGGGATGCTATCCTGTAGAGGTTAATCCCAGATTTGGGACCACACAGCTAATCAACTGAATATCAGGCTAGTGATTGCTTTGCAATGCTTGCAGTTCGCCACGGTCACTGATTCCTTCCAAACCACTCATTGTTGAATTTGTGATTTCCAACTTGTTGTGTAATGTTTATGTCCAATGGCATGAATTTCTCTTCATTATTTCTCTTCATATGACAAGGATTAAAAAGGATTAGCCAGTTGATTCATGACGATGACTGCTAGTTAAGATTTTGAAAGTATGATGTTGACTTATTTCACCTTTATATGATTTATTTCACCTTTATTTGTGATCAGTCCAATCAAAGCTGCTGTAGATATAACGTGATTTGATGTAATTTTATCTGTGGCCAATGACCTTGAGCCTTCCTGGATGGGCACTTCTAAGGTAACTCTATGGCAGCACCCAAGGGGCTTGAGTTTTTTAGGTCTACCCTTAGACTTGGCGGTTACGTCTGTTTGTCTGTTGCCAGTTCGTTTTGTTTCATCAAGCCTACCAGCGCTTTTCCCTCTGCTCCCGTCTCTCGATTGTTCCTGTTTCCTAGTTTTCCCGGTGTTGACCATTAAGCCTGCCCTGACCTTGAGCCTGCCTGCCGTCCTGTATCTCTGCCCCACCTATCTGGATTACTGACCTATGCCTGCCCTTGACCTGTATTTTGCCTGCCCCTGTTTGATTAATAAACAGTTGTTACTTCGACGTTGTCTGCATCTGGGTCTTACCTGAGAACTGATATGTGACGCACATTGATGCCAAAGTAACATGCAAAACAGGCAAGCCCCGAAAAAATAATATACTTTTTTTGCTAAAAATGTGGGGCTCTGCCCCACCTGCCCTGAATGACGGGTCGCCACTGTGTTGGGAGAACTGGAGGACCGAAGTTGAGAAACACTGACATATGCTAATAACCGAAATTGACAAACAATTTTCACCAAATGTAAATACCATTGTGGCCAAGATAGCTCAGATGACTATCAGACAAAAATACACACTGCTGAACAGAGTTCAGCCATCCACAGTTACAACTGATAGGTGGCACTAAAAGACCAATATATGGACACATTTCGTCAGAATAATTCACAACCCAAACTCCATAGCCTTTCACAATGGATTTACAATTCATTACATTAACAATCTAAATGAATGAAAAATGCGTCAAAACGTCAAAAAAGTGACACGAAATTCTAGTTTGATAAATCAAATGAATTCAAAAGGTATGTTAACCCACAAATTGCAAAGTAAAATGGATTTAGGTCCACCTTTACTTGTTGTAAATGAAGTCCTTCGTCTGTCCTTCAGGGTGAACTTCTCGGTTACAACGTTGTAGAAGTCACAGCAGAAACCCATGTCCATTATTTTTTATCTGCATGCACACAGCAGGGAGACGCACCCACAAGGCCTCCTTTGGTTCCATTTTCACACGCACACAAACAAGTCACACACACACAGTTACTAGTAGCACAGCTCTCCCACCCAGCACACAGGTAGGCAACTCCATCCATTAGGGCATCCAGCCGGTCAGAGCAGAATACTCCCCCATGCAGCCACACAGGTAGAATGGTTGTAGTGTAGTTAGTCGCATCCATCTTGTAGAAGCCAAGGCTCGGGCCGCATTGAGTGGCGGTAAAAGCAAAAGTAAACGTTCAAGATGTGTAAAAGTCTGGGTAAAACCTGTTAACTGGTAATGACGTTTCAGACAAGTGGACAGTCCAGTACTCACTGTTGGCCTGCCCGACCGCTAGCGGTGAGGGAGATTGTGGTTGTCTGTCATGAATAAAGTCACGTCTTGTAGAACCCCTTTATACTGCCTTTGTCTGGTCTTAACTTTCATTATAGTACTCCTCGAACCCTCCAAACAGAGAGTTACATTATTACTGCTAGCTAGCTAGCTTTATCAGTACAAGTGATGCAAGCGCCAAATTATGTACACACCCAACTGAGAGCTTACCCCAGGCAAATCCCACACGACGTGTTTAGGCAATAGGCATACACAAAATATGAAATCATCTCAATGCAACGAATGAAGCTACTTCAAACGAGGTAAAGCAGCATTGCCTATGCTGACCCTGTCAGTTAACAATGATTGGAGTCAGGAACCCAGGGTTACACGGCCGCCTATGGTGGCGGATGGACGAGGAAGGCAAATTTCATGCGACACTGTAGGCCAGGGATGGGCAACTCCAATGCTCTGGAACTTGATTGGTTTCACACTAACACATCTGACACCAATAATCAAGTAATCATCATCTTCAGTTTAGAATGCAATTAGTTTCATCAGCTGTGTTGATTAGGGCTGGTGTGACACCACTCCGGTCCCCGAGGAGGCTGTGTTGATTAGGGCTGGTGTGACACCACTCCGGTCCCCGAGGAGGCTGTGTTGATTAGGGCTGGTGTGACACAACTCCGGTCCCCGAGGAGGCTGTGTTGATTCGGGCTGGTGTGACACCACTCCGGACCCCGAGGAGGCTGTGTTGATTAGGGCTGGTGTGACACCACTCCGGTCCCCGAGGAAGCTGTGTTCAGTAAGCACGGACCGACGCCGACGCCTTTTGGATGTCTTTTTTTGGCCCTGTCCAGACCGGACTTGATTTCCACGTCCACGGACGTTGTTTATTGGTCAAGTTCGGACAAAATCTGAACCAATCACAGACGTCTATGTTTGGTTCAGATTTTGTCCGGTCTGGACCAGCCTCGATTTGGCCCAAACCAGGGATGTCACTAGACATTCAGAACATCCGGGGCTCAGCCCTGAAGACCTGGGACTGGGGGGGGGTTATTTGATCCCTGCATGACAGAAACATAATGATATGTTGCATATCTCACTTCTTTCTTCCATGCGCTATGCACTCCTGATGTCAAATAATCAACACTTCTTAATATTAATTCACTGGATTGTGGTCAGTAAACCCATGGAATATAGTGTTAATAATACTTCCAAACATCTATTAGCAAGTACAAATTATAAGTGCATAACTTTTCGTAATTTTCCATTTTTTGGAAAAAGTATTTGTATCATTTTGTTGCAATGTTTTCATAAACCATGCTTTGCATATGTGATCAATTTAGCATCCCAAAGGGTAATTTCAGTGAACCAGACGAACCGCCTCCTTGGGAGGATCAGGAAGGTGGTTTCCTTATTCCACCGAAGCACAACAGCCGCTCATGTGCTTAAGACCAAGCAAGAAATGCTAGAGCTACCGACCCACAAGCTCATACACGATGTCACAACAAGATGGAACTCCACTTATGACATGTTGGAGCGCTATCTTGAGCAGCAGGCAGCTGTATACTCTGCACTGACAGACAAGACCCTGAAAAAAAATAAAGACATTGTCACCTTGTCTGATGATAACGTGAAAGTGGCAGAGGAGGTCCTCCAGGTGCTCAAACCCCTCAAAACGGTTACAACCCTATTGAGCACTGAAACTGCACCGTCTGTGTCCATGATCCTACCTCTGAAAACAAGGATTCTATAATCCATGGCCCCATGTGAGGAAGACAGCACCGTCACTAGAGATGTCAAGGCTGCCATTAGAGAGGACCTGAACGCCAGATACCCCTCTAATGTACAGGACTACCTTCATAGATCGACTGCACTGGATCCAAGGTTCAAGTCCATGTCTCACCTAGACCCTGCCCTACGCCGGAGGACATACAGTGATCTCACCACTGAGATTGTAGCCACTGAAGAGGTAACAAAAAAGAGTGAATTACTTAAATAATACATATACTGCAGTCTAATCTTAGTCTATGCTATTGCTATTATAATCATCCATTTTTTTATTTTGAATAATAATGGCTTTTATTAAATGTTATTGCCACAATTATAGTTCTATGAAATATGAATATAAATAATTAGTTAGTTTAATAGTTTGTCATTTTTTCAGCAGAGTCAAGCCACAGAGCCGACAGGAGCAGACTCAGAGGCATCTCGGCCATGAAGGAGCTTTTCAGGGAGACCTTTGTGAGCAAGGCAAGACACAGGCAAGACGTTTGCCAACACCATCAAAGAGGAGGTGGCATCCTACAAGGCATGGTGATCCACTGGCATGGTGGAAAAGCAATGAGTGTAAATTCACATTGCCATGATGGCAAGACGCTACCTGGCTGTGCCTGGCACTTCAGTTCCTAGCGAGAGGGTGTTCTCCATGGCAGGGGACATAGTGACTGCAAAGAGGTCTACCCTCTCCAGACTGGGTAACGTTAGTTAGTTAGCTAGTTTAACGTTATCTGTCAATGCAGCTTTTGAGATGTAAATTATTTGAATCTGGCCTTACAGTGAAGTCAAAAACTATGAATAGCATCATCATGTTATAGCAGTAACAAGCTAACAAAGTTTACCTCCGGTTCTCCTTCTCATCTTTGCGCTCTCTCCCTTAGTCGCCCGCGCACGCCGAAATATAATTTCTTTGGATGAATCAAACAAGGCTTGGAAAAGCACTTTGACTCCGCCTCCTAAAGCACTTTGACTCCGCCTCCTAAAGCACTTTGACTCCACCTCCTAAAGCACTTTGACTCCACCACCTAAAGCACTTTGACTCCGCCTCCTAAAGCACTTCGACTCCACCTCCTAAAGCACTTTGACTCCACCTCCTAAAGCACTTTGACTCCACCTCTTGACTCCACCTCCTAACGTACCACTGTACACAGGAATGCTGGTTTTAGGCAGCACTAAAAGGCAGGGCAGGCAGGGCTCATGATTGGAGTATTCATTGCAGTGTGTATTGCAGTGTAGCCTGGCTTGTTTTACACCATCCCCGCAGGGCAAAAGACTCAGGGCTAAGACAAAATCATTTGGGGCTAAAGCCCGAGTCTGGTGACATCAATGGCCCAAACATAGATGTCTCTAAATTACATATTTTCAACTTTCATTCAGAACCGAAAATGAACCTGATTTCAACATCCAGAAAATACATATTTTCAACTTTCACTCAAAACCTAAATTGAATACCTTCAACGTCTGAGAAAATATGTATTTTAGATGTATTTTCAACTTACTTACTGGGACTATTCTGGTCCTTGCCGCCCCTCACATAGGGCAGAAGAACGGCCCTGCAGGAACCGCTGTGTGCGTCAACAATTTAAATGGATTTGAATGTATGGAAAGAAAGGCAATAATAGCCTCCGCCTTTCCTGAGGTTTTGATGAACTTTTAGATTTTATTTATTAGTATGAGCATAAAAACCACCAGAATCATTGAGAAAAATATTTTCATTCCAGCTTTTTTTATTAGATTATCACAGGGTAAACACTGCCTACCCCCTCCTACCCTGACTGCATGTCACTGACGCACAGTACCTCACCAGAGTTGTTCAACAGCAGGTGAGCAAATACGCTTCAGTAATCCCACACGACCAATTACCTCCAAATTTGTCATAAGACTTAAAAAATATGTATTATTGTTATTTATTTATGTTACTCATAATAAAACCATGCGAAATTGTAACTTCAGATAGATTTACTCATGATGTGTGAATATGCTAAAATATCATATAAATTGTCACATTATTATGAATAAAAGATAGATAGGAATGATTCTTGCTGTTTCTTTTACTTAATTGTTCTGTATGAGTTGGGAGATTCCCACCGATTTGTGGGCGTTCAACATCTCGAGGGGATTACCCCAACTCAACATTGAGAATGCCTCTCAAAGACATAAATGTTTACAGGTAACCACATTCTATTACTATTGTGTAATATTCAATACGTTATTGGTAGGCAACGTATAGGCTAAGTCTCCGCAAGTGTAAACCAGCCTATTCTCAAATAAACTGTGCATTTAATTCATTTGGTTGAATTCCCTTAGCCTATGTCATCTGGTGAGCCATTGATGGTGTCTTCTCACTGTTCTCCGTAAATCCCTACTGATCAAACAATTTTGGGCCTACATGATGCCTCTTTAATTTAAAGTTGTCCCAGGTTCAAACGTAAATGCGACAGTTATGTGATTTTCAGAGGTATAGCCAATTGATCTATCGACACAATTGTTTTTAGCGTCCCCCTCCATATTTACAGAGCAGCACATTCGTTCGCGCGTCAGGGGCTGTGATATTCTGGGCGGAGACATCGGGGAATTCCCAGGCGACTCTCTCTCTCTCTCTCGCTCTCTCTCTCTCTCTATCACTCGCTCTCTCACACTTTCTCTCCCTATCTCAGCTGGAGCTTCTCATTCAGACAACAACGCGTGATAAGGTTGTGCACACGAATAGCATGGATGGTAAGTTACTACAGATATTATTATTATAAGGCG
The DNA here is from genome assembly GCA_023634145.1 of Thymallus thymallus. Classification (NCBI taxonomy): domain Eukaryota; kingdom Metazoa; phylum Chordata; class Actinopteri; order Salmoniformes; family Salmonidae; genus Thymallus; species Thymallus thymallus. The sequence continues at coordinate 5,682,723 of CM042389.1, forward strand.
ACTGCTAAAAATGTTCTTTCAGCATGATTCTGTAACACCATTAGGAAACACATGTAATTATGATGATAACGAGTACAGATCCGTTATTGTTTTGTTGGAAAATTCTAATTTTAAGTTGGTTTTTTTTTGTTCGTTTTTGGCATAATAGAGATGATCTGAGAAGTATTTTTGTGAAAAAAAAAAGAAATTAAAAAAATATTTAGTTGCCATGGTTTGCTTACATTTATGGGGTAAATGTTTAACATGTTTTTTTTTACAACATTGCTAACTGTAGCCTAACATATGCTAAAAATTACTAGTCGAAAGAGCGCTAAAGTGCTGTCTATTTGAGCGTGATAGTTTTCAGGTTGTGTGTTTAAACGTGTCTTTAAAAACAAGCCAAAACGTTGTAGACTAAATGATATAAAAGCAGTTGGTTCCCATAGAATGATAATGGTCTATATGATTACTGTAGCCTATACTAAGTCTATACAGGGTGTGCACGATATGTTAGGTGGAAGCGTCTGTTTACTTGGAAATGTGCCACGGGTTGCAGAACGTGTGTCATCTAATGGCCTGAGAAAAACTATTGTGAATATCTAGTTTGGTAGATATCAGTCATTCGTCATGTTTTCGCATTCTTTCATTGATAACGTCATTCATTTGGTTACTCACTCTGTCTCCAACAGTACTTATGCCCTCGTTGATGGGGGACCATCTGAATATCAGTAAGTACATACAGGAAAGAGAGAGTGTCAAATGGTTTACCTGCCTCCACATGTCGCAGATCTTAAATGAGGGTTACTTTAAAATATCACTCTGTGTGTGTGTTTGTATGTGCGCACTTGGGTGTGACAAAGTTCCTCCCCATTCACTTCCTCAATTGTTTTCTTGGGTTGGCAGAGATTGCAGTAATATTTTGAAAGAGTATGTGAATGCCTGCGTGCATGTGACAGACAGACATATGAAGATATAGATGCAGGTGGTGGTGAGAAGGTCTGAGTTGGTAAGGTGGTTAGTAGGTAGCGTGAGAGAGGGGGGGGCAAGTGTGTGTAAGCATGCATCGGGTGTTTTTTATTTATTTAATCTTTATTTAACTAGGCAAGTCAGTTAAGAACAAATTCTTATTTACAATGACGGCCTACCTACAAGGTCAGCTATAGTAGTACGCCGCCCCTGGAGAAAATTAGGGTTAAGTGCCTTGCTCAAGGACATATCTACAGGTTTTTCACCTTGTCGGCTCGGGTATTTGAACCAGCGACCTTTCAGTTACAGGACCAAAGCTCTTAATTTGGTTCGTCTTTTAGAGATGATCTGAGAAGTATTTTTGTGAAAAATAAGAAATGAGGTGTCATGAGGAATAATTTCTAAAGCCTAGCTGTGGTGTGTGTGTGTGTGTGTGTGTGTGTGTGTGCGTGTGTGTGTGTGTGTGTGGCTCTGGTTAGGTTTAGGTCAGGTTTACCAGAAGTCAATGTGTGGTTGACTGTCAATTATGTCCCCATGTACTAACATACTGTACCGATCCTTGATATATGAGCCACGTTACAATTCCCACCAAGTGGGTTAACCCTATTAGCGTGATGCCTTTGGGTGTTTGCCTGATTTCGCTTCCTTGCCCCAACGTTCGCTACAACACTCACCGACCAGAATTGTTAATAAGCCGGTAACTATTAAGCCAATTTCTCAGGATTTGTCCACATATTTGATGAGAAATACTCGTATCTATCCATAGCCTTTGTTCTCTCAGCAACTATTCAGAACCTTTGATGACTGACTTTTATACTATAGCTGTAAAGTATTTGAGTGTGTATAGTCATCTATAAACAGTATATATACAGTGGGGAGAACAAGTATTTGATACACTGCCGATTTTGCAGGTTTTCCTACTTACAAAGCATGTAGAGGTCTGTAATTTTTATCATAGGTACACTTCAACTGTGAGAGACGGAATCTAAAACAAAAATCCAGAAAATCACATTGTATTGATTTTTAAATAATTAATTTGCATTTTATTGCATGACATAAGTATTTGATCACCTACCAACCAGTAAGAATTCCGGCTCTCACAGACCTGTTAGTTTTTCTTTAAGAAGCCCTCCTGTTCTCCACTCATTACCTGTATTAACTTCACCTGTTTGAACTCGTTACCTGTATAAAAGACACCTGTCCACACACTCAATCAAACAGACTCCAACCTCTCCACAATGGCCAAGACCAGAGAGCTGTGTAAGGACATCAGGGATAAAATTGTAGACCTGCACAAGGCTGGGATGGGCTACAGGACAATAGGCAAGCAGCTTGGTGAGAAGGCAACAACTGTTGGCGCAATTATTAGTAAATGGAAGAAGTTCAAGATGACGGTCAATCTCCCTCGGTCTGGGGCACCATGCAAGATCTCACCTCGTGGGGCATCAATGATCATGAGGAAGGTGAGGGATCAGCCCAGAACTACACGGCAGGACCTGGTCAATGACCTGAAGAGAGCTGGGACCACAGTCTCAAAGAAAACCATTAGTAACACACTAAACCGTCATGGATTAAAATCCTGCAGCACACGCAAGGTCCCCCTGCTCAAGCCAGCGCATGTCCAGGCCCGTCTGAAGTTTGCCAATGACCATCTGGATGATTCAGAGGAGGAATGGGAGAAGGTCATGTGGTCTGATGAGACAAAAATATAGCTTTTTGGTCTAAACTCCACTCGCCGTGTTTGGAGGAAGAAGAAGGATGAGTACAACCCTAAGAACACCATCCCAACCGTGAAGCATGGAGGTGGAAACATCATTCTTTGGGGATGCTTTTCTGCATGGGGGACAGGACGACTGCACCATATTGAGGGGAGGATGGATGGGGCCATGTATCACGAGATCTTGGCCTACAACCTCCTTCCCTCAGTAAGAGCATTGAAGATGGGTCGTGGCTGGGTCTTCCAGCATGACAACGACCCGAAACACACAGCCAGGGCAACTAAGGAGTGGCTCCGTAAGAAGCATCTCAAGGTCCTGGAGTAGCCTAGCCAGTCTCCAGACCTGAACACAATAGAAAATCTTTGGAGGGAGCTGAAAGTCCGTATTGCCCAGCGACAGCCCCGAAACCTGAAGGATCTGGAGAAGGTCTGTATGTAGGAGTGGGCCAAAATCCCTGCTGCAGTGTGTGCAAACCTGGTCAAGAACTACAGGAAACGTATGATCTCTGTAATTGCAAACAAAGGTTTCTGTACCACATATTAAGTTCTGCTTTTCTGATGTATCAAATACTTATGTCATGCAATAAAATGCAAATTAATTACTTAAAAATCATACAATGTGATTTTCTGGATTTTTGTTTTAGATTCCGTCACTCAGTTGAAGAGTACCTATGATAAAAATTACAGACTTCTACATGCTTTGTAAGTGGGAAAACCTGCAAAATCGGCAGTGTATCAAATACTTGTTCTCCCCACTGTACACTGAGTATACAAAACATTAAGAACACATGCTCTGTCCATGACACAAACCACGTTTCCATCCACAGTTTTTATGTGAGTGAAATCATACTGTATGAAAAATAATCATGACAGCTGTGATGGAAACCAGCCTGGTCTCATACACTAACGTAACATAGTAAATGTAAATCCGGGACACTCAAATTAGAATGATATGGTGCATTTGGTACGGTTACATAAGACAGATGGTTACTTAAGACAAAACCGAACGTCTAGCAGCTTTTCAACTACTTTATACTTTTTAGTTACTTTGCAACTACTTAGCATGTTAGCTAACCCTTCCCCTAACCCTAACCTTAACCCTTTTAGCTAACCCTTCCCCTAACCTTAACCCTTTAACTCATAAGGGGGGTCTACTAAGCAATATGGAATTGTTTTAAGAAGGTCATACCAAGGACCATTTTGCTATTAGATTTGTAATTTTAAGACCCCTTGAAATATCCCCCCAAAAATATATACAAATATTTGATGAAACATTTTATTTGGCCTTACTGCTATTAGCCCATACAAACGCATGTAACAACAGATAGTCCCCAAAAACTCCTAAACTTAACCCAGCTAGCTAACGTTTGCCACCTAGCCACCTAGCTTGAATTCATAATATATCATACGTTTAGCAAATTCGTAACATATTGTACATTTTGCTATATTCGTAAAGAAGCCGGATGTGGAGGTCCTGGGCTGGCGTAGTTACCCGTGGTCTGTGGTTGTGAAGACGGTTGGACATACTGTCAAATTCCATAAAATGACGTTGGAGGCGGCTTATAGTTAAGAAATGAATATTACATTATCTGGCAAAAGCTCTGGTGGACATTCCTGCAGTCAGCATGCCAATTGCACGCTCCCTCAAAACTGTGGCATTGTGTGGCATTTTTGTTCAGTATAAGTGCCTTTGAAGGCGGTATGGTAGTAGGTGCCAGGTGCACCGGTTTTGTGTCAAGAACTGCAACGCTGCTGGATTTTTAACACTCAACAGTTTCCCGTGTGTATCAAGAATGGTCCACCACCCAAAGGACATCCAGCCAACTTGACACAACTGCGGGAAGCGTCGGAGTCAACATGGGCCAGCATCCCTGTGGAACGCTTTCGACACCTTGTAGAGTCCATGCCTTGACGAATTGAGGCTGTTCTGAGGGTGATCCCACTATCCTGGCCTTGCAAGCACCATGCTCTACCAACTGAGTTACAGAGGACCGTCTAACCCTCTTCCCCCTGTGTTGTGTTGTCCAGTGGCAGAGCCGAGTGTTCAGATCTTCGAGCAGCCCAAACAGAGAGGCATGCGCTTCAGGTACAAGTGTGAGGGCCGCTCTGCAGGCAGCATCCCTGGAGAGAGGAGCTCTGACAACAACAGGTCATACCCCACCTTACAGGTAAGCAATAATATAATGATAACATATGCTATTTAGCAGACAGTCATGTGTGCATACATTTTACGGACGAATGGTCCCAGGAATTGAACCCACTCTCCTGCAGTTCCAAGCGCCATTCTCTACCAATTATGCTACAGGTGACCACACAATACTTATCACACCGCTGCAACCTATATACTGTAGTTATATACTACATAGTGTTGATCGATTAACTGAATATTCAGGAGGTTTTCGGTTATTCAACCTAGTTCAGTGCAGAAAATGCGTAATTACTACAATGACCATAATCCATTGTGCCTGTTCTGTTCTAGCTCTGACACGGATGGATACGCTTTTATGCCTGTTACAGTACTTTAGGTTAGATACACACAGACTGCATACGCCACCACAACTTTTATTTTTTATTTCACCTTTATTTAACCAGGTAGGCCAGTTGAGAACAAGTTCTCATTTGCAACTGCGACCTGGCCAAGATAAAGCAAAGCAGTGCGACAAAAACAACAACACAGAGTTACACATGGGATAAACAAACGTACAGTCAATAACACAATAGAGAATCTATGTACAGTGTGTGCAAATGTAGAAATATTAGGAAGGTAGGACAATAAATAGGCCATAGTGGCAAAATAATTACAAATTAGCATTAACACTGGAGTGATAGATGTGTAGATGATGATGTGCAAATAGAGATACTGTGGTGCAAATGAGCATAAATAATAATATGGGGATGAGGTAGTAGGGTAGGCTATTTACAGATGGGCTGTATACAGGTGCAGTGATCGGAGAGCTGCTCTGACAGCTGATGCTTAAAGTTATTGAGGGAGATGGTGGTCTTCAGCTTAAATTATTTTAGCAATTCGTTCCAGTCATTAGCAGCAGAGAACTGGAAGGAATGGCGGCCAAAGGAGGTGTTGGCTTTGGGGATGACCAGTGAAATATACCTGCTGGAGCGCATGCTACGGGTGGGTGTTGCTATGGTGGCCAGCGAGCTGAGATAAGGCGGGGATTTACCTAGTAAAGACTTATAGATCACTTGGAGCCAGTGGGTTTGGCGACGAATATGTAGTGAGGGCCAGCCATGGCATTGAAACTCATTTGAAGGTTTGTTAACACAGTGTCCAAAGAGGGGCCTGATGTATACAGAATGGTGTCGTCTGCGTAGAGATGGATCAGAGAGTCACCAGTAGCAAGAGCGACATCATTGATATATACAGAGAATGGGGTCGGCCCAAGAACACTATTTTTACATGGTAGAAGACAAACTATGACATAATACATATGGAATCATGTAGTAACCAAAAAAGTGTTAAACAAATCAAAATATATTTTATATTTGAGATTCTTCAAATAGCCACCTTTACCTTGATGACAGCTTTGCACACTCATGGCATTCTCTATTTGAAGAATCTTCTTTAACACTTTTTTGGTTACTACATGATTCCATATGTGTTATGTCATAGTTTGTCTTCACTTTTATTCTACAATGTAAAAAATTATGTAAATAAAGAAAGAGATCTGATGTTTAGTGATGACA
>CM042389.1:5696586-5711586 GCA_023634145.1 Thymallus thymallus
ACAAACAAACACACACACAAACACACACACAAACACACACACCACACACACATACACAGAAACACATATACACAGGCACACACACACACATAACATGCACACATACACACACACACACACACAGCCCCCCTTCCCCTCATGTATACAAACCACTAGGTCTGCTTCTACATGGGGCAATGGCTGACATCATTTTAATTATTTGAATTACATTTCATTCGTTTTTTTGTTCCTATGAGCTCAGTGCGCAGTTTCTCTAGAGATAAATCAGATCAAGCCCTGTGCAATGTAGTAGGGAGTTGTAGTTTACAACAGGCCAATATTCAACATAGTTTAGCACAGAAAACATGGTAATTAACTACAATGACCATAATCCATTGCACACCTACTTGTCCGGTCTGTGTGGGGCAAACACAGAGAGGGAGAGAAGAGACAGAAGACATGCGATAGAGAGGGAAGGAGAGCAGTTGCTTCTCGAGGTTTCTCTACTACCGGAAAATACATTATCTAAGTGATTGATAGTAGCAGTCATAAAATAACTACTAAAATTGTGATTTAGTCAGACAGCATAGGCAGCAGCTCTATAGAGATGAGATGAAGACTTGGAATGAAATAATAAAGTTATCAAATAAAACAAATGTAATATGCACAACAACTGAAACATTTTATTAAAGTAAAGTTATGTGATGGTTAATACGTGATAAGCATAAATGGGCATCACTGCCATCATGGGACTTTTATTAATTGTTTTATTCTGTGTTGTTACAGCATTCAACCCCACAACACATTCATTATTTATTTTTATTATTGAAATTGAAAACCGTGATTATCTTTTAATAATCTAACCTAAACTGAAAAAAGCACTAACCACTCAGCAATAGTGTGTGTGTGTGTGTACGTCTACAACTATAACTGACTCAGGGCCCCTAGGTTTCCCCTGACGAGCACCTCTAGTAGATTAACATCAGATGACTGCTGTCACTCACTACACATACAACATAGACAGGTTGGGAGGACAGTTGAGCAGGGGATTGAATGTGGTTTCTAGACAGGTTGGGAGGACAGTTGAGCAGGGGATTGAATGTGGTTTCTAGACAGGTTGGGAGGACAGTTGAGCAGGGGATTTGAATGTGGTTTCTAGACAGGTTGGGAGGACAGTTGAGCAGGGGATTTGAATGTGGTTTCTAGACAGGTTGGGAGGACAGTTGAGCAGGGGATTTGAATGTGGTTTCTAGACAGGTTGGGAGGACAGTTGAGCAGGGGATTGAATGTGGTTTCTAGACAGGTTGGGAGGACAGTTGAGCAGGGGATTTGAATGTGGTTTCTAGACAGGTTGGGAGGACAGTTGAGCAGGGGATTGAATGTGGTTTCTAGACAGGTTGGGAGGACAGTTGAGCAGGGGATTGAATGTGGTTTCTAGACAGGTTGGGAGGACAGTTGAGCAGGGGATTGAATGTGGTTTCTAGACAGGTTGGGAGGACAGTTGAGCAGGGGATTTGAATGTGGTTTCTAGACAGCCAAAGAGAAGTGAAAATTCATAAGGGGGGAGGTGCTGTTAGTGGTGAGGTACCCACAGCACGGAGATTCAGCACATGCCTCCCCTGTCTCACTCCCCCTCCTTCTCTCACCCTTTCACATTCCCCTCTATCCTCCACCTGATTAACCTCTCTTAATTTGTGGCTGTCTCTCTCTCACACACACACCTGCCTCCCCTCTGACTCCCCCTCTCTCACCCTTCCTCATTCTCACAGTACCTACCTACAGTACCACCTAACCAACCCAGCTCCTAACCCAGACCTCTCTAACCCAGACCTCTCCTGCCTGACTGCCTGCCTGCCTGCCTGCCTGCCTGTCTGTCTGTCTGTCTGTCTGTTTATGGCTGTTTGTGGGTGTCTGACTGGCTGGCTGGCTGGCACACGCAACCAAATGCGAGCCTGTCTCTTTCCTTCACACTGTTAGTAGTGTTCATCTCTGCCACCCACTCACCTTGCCTGTTGGACCATACCATAGTAGTGGACCATACCCCCTTCCCCTTGCTATATCTGGTCATTGTGAATTTACCATGACTGCTGTCTACGTCAATTCTCCTCTCCCTCCCCCTCTCTAACCCCCTCACTCCCATCTTCCTCCTCCCCTCTCTCTTTCGCGTCAGAGGGGGCCTGACAGTCTCGTTTCTCAAGTCTGCATCACCCACACCCACACTCTGATATTTCCACCTGTGGTGACATCACTAGGCATCACAATGGTGGCGCTGTAGGAGGGATAGCCTCTAGATGAAGAGAGAGAGAGAGAACCCAGAGAGAGAGAGAGAGAGAGAACGTGTGGGCTGATGTGAAACGTGGTCACCATACGTGTGTGTGGGGGTGTGACACTTTTATGCTGCCAAAACCGTTAATGCATTTGTACTGTATATGTGTGTGTAGGGGGAGGCCTATATCTGTGTGTGTGTTTAGGGGGAGGCCTATATCTCTGTGTGTGGGTAGGGGGAGGCCTATATCTCTGTGTGTGGGTAGGGGGAGGCCTATATCTATAGGGGGAGGCCTATATCTCTGTGTGTGTGTAGGGGGAGGCCTATATCTCTCTGTGTGTGTGTAGGGGGAGGCCTATATCTCTGTGTGTGGGTAGGGGGAGGCCTATATCTGTGTGTGTGTGTGGGTGAGTAGGTCTAAGAGTCTTTGGATTGTATCTGTGACGTTTCTATCCACCCTGACTAAGCCTTGGCTGTGCGTGAGGTTGGGGGAACCTCCCACATGCCCCATGTCAGAGCCCAAACACTCCTATAGAGAAGGCGTTAAGGGGTAGACGTCTTATAAGACAGTCTCTCTCTCTCTCTCTCTCTCTCTCTCTCTCTCTCTCTCTCTCTCTCTCTCTCGATGATGTTTCACTTTCATATTGTGGCCAATAGTGCAACTACGTGGAAACTAGTAGCCTACTTACTACTCAACCACTGAACAAGGTCATGACATCTCACAAATATATGTGTGTGCATATTTACTTGACATTTGATTGATTGATTGATTGATTGATTGATTGATTGACTGATTGACTGATTGATTGACTGACTGATTGATGTGTGTCCCTGCAGTTCCACAGGAGCAGCTGTTACAGACGGAGGAGTACGATCTGAACGTGGTGCGTCTGTGTCTCCAGGTGTTCCTACTGGACGACAGCGGACACCTCACCCGCGCCCTCAACCCCATTGTGACAAACCCCATCTATGACAACAGTGAGTAAAGCTTGGCTAACACTAGCTAGCCTAGACATTGAATAGCCAGGCTAACGCTAGCACCAACCCTAGCCAGCCCTAATGCTTGCTAGCACCACCCACATCTACAACAACAGTGAGTATACTGTAGCTAGGCCTATCCCTAGCTTGCTTACATACCTCTATATACATTAACAGTGAGCACTGTAGTCAGGCTAACCCTAGCCAGGCTAATGCTAGCTAGCACCAATCTCATCTAAGACAACAGTGAGTAGAAGCAAGAGTGACTACTACGCTAATGCTATCTTATGAAGTTAGAAGAGAACCTTTCTGTCTAAGGGGTTTTGAGTATGACCTGGCTACATTCTCGGTCTGACATTGCACCCCTCTGTTTATAGAGAAAGTGGAAGCAAGCAGACCAAAAGCTCAACATTAACATGAATGTTTTAAACAGCACTGTTGCCATCGTTGGCTTCCTCAGATGACAGCATGCATGTGATTCTCTATCTGGTTAGAGAGCACTCCAAAATAACTTGATGCCCCTGTTGTCTGTTTCTAGTGCTCTGGTGTTAAACTGCCTTACTGAAACTGCCTTACTGAAACTGCCTTACTGAAACTGCCTTACTGAAACTGGTGGAAGTTATTTTTTTTTATACCTGACAAGAGTGTAGGGTTAAAGAGATTTCACTCACAATAAACATACATGGCACACACACACACACACACACACACACACACACACACACACACACACACACACACACACACACACACCACACACACACACACACACACACACACACACACACACACACACACACACACACACACACACACACACACACACACCCCACACACACACACACACACCTTGTAACTTTTGCCATCTCCTCTCTTGTAACCTTTGACTCCAAGGGGCTCCAAACACGGCTGAGCTGCGTATCTGTCGGGTCAACAGGAACAGTGGCTGTGTGAAGGGAGGAGACGAGATCTTTCTGCTGTGTGATAAAGTCCAGAAAGGTACAGTATGTTCACATACTGTACCATCCATCCGTTCACTTCCTTAGTCATAGTCCTTGTCTCTCCTCACATATTCACTCACTCCTTAATTTCCTCATCCCTCCATCCCTCACCTCATCCCCTACTCCTCTCCAGATGACATCGAGGTGCGTTTCTTCTGTCCTGGCTGGGAGGCTAAGGGCTCCTTCTCCCAGGCTGACGTTCACCGCCAGGTGGCCGTCGTCTTTAAGAGCCCGCCATACTACGACACGTCCATCACCGGCCCGGTCACCGTGCACATGCAGTTACGCCGTCCCACTGACCAGGAAGTCAGCGAGCCCATGGAGTTCCGATATCTACCTGACGACAAGGGTGAGGAGGCCATATTATTTTCATATTTATTTATATAATGTATTTATTGTCTCCCTGTTGTAATAATAGTTTATTCATTCATGTTGGCTGCTCTATTAATCAGGAACATACCATATGAACGTTGGTTTGCACTGGCAGACGCTTTAACATAATATATGTGTGTGTGTTGTCTACAGATCCCTATGGTTGCCAGGAGAAGAAGAGGAGAAGAGAGCACCTGATGAAAACTTTACCCGTGTTCTTACCTTCAGGTGGAATGAATCCCATGAACAGACTGAAGGCAGTACCACACAGTCCCATGGCCCAGTCCATGAGGAAAGGTAAAAGAACACACACCACCACCTAACCAACCCCGACCCAGACCCTCTTCTGCTACCCCTCTATCTGTGGTGGTCTGTCTGTCTGTGGCTCGCAAGCACGCGCACACACGCACACATAAAATCTCCCACTGAAATCAACGCACGAAAGTCATGATATTGATGGAACTTTATTTAGATAGATAGATAGATAGATAGATAGATAGATAGATAGATAGATAGATAGATAGATAGATAGATAGATAGATAGATAGATAGATAGATAGATAGATAGATAGATAGATAGATAGATAGATAGATAGATAGATAATTGAAGCCTTGTGTAGATGTACTTCTGTCTGCACACTAATCTCCAGACCTCCTCCTTGCCAGACCTCACCAACATGTACATGAAACACCCCTCTGGCGCTATGATGCGCCAAACCCCTCCTGCCATGTACAACCACGGCAACCAACATTACCAACAACAGAGCCCTCAGCAGCGCACAATGATGACATCACCCAACCAGGTGTCCATCAACCAGGTGTGGCCCCACCCCAACCCAACGTTGTCCCTGGAGACCATCAGAATTAACCCCTTGAGCACCAATAGTAGCCAAGTTAAAGGTATGCAGCAACAGCAGGTGAACCACCGTGTTACCTCTGGGTACCTTCATGGAGGGGAGAGCAGTGATAGTGCTAGTGGTGGTGGTGGTGGTAGTAACATGCTGCCCCAACTCACCATGGGGGACCTGCAGTGTCTGGGTCTGGAGTCCAATCTCCAGGGTCCTTCGGCCAGCCAAGCCCAGCCTGGTGGGCCTGACCTCCAGCCCTACCAGCACTACCAGCACCATCATCAGCAGCACCTCCACCAGCAGCAGCACATCCACCACCAACAGCATAGCCACCAGCAGCTCCACCAGAGGAAAGAGTCATCCTGCTCCCAGGGCATGGGGAGCCAGGAAGGGCAGATCCAGGGGAGTCAGACCCAGACCCTGGGCTTCCAGGCAGCCTGGCAAAGCTACAGCCCTCTCCCCCCAGCCCAGGGCACTCTGAACGGGGCTGGAAGTGGTGGTGGAGCGGGGTCCCTGGGGTTGGGCTTTCTCCTGGATAGAGTGGAGAGTGATGAGATCATCCAGGGCCTGGTGGGAGGAGGGGGCCCTCAGACCACCTTGCAGCTGAAGCAGGAGACCCTAACTGGGGGACAGGAGGGCCAGATGACCGTCTCTTGTTCCTTCTCCACCTCAGGCGGCCAGCAGCAGCAGTCGTACGCCAACCTCCTCCCCCGACCTATGAGCAACAGCAACGGCATCGCCATGGAGACCACAAGGCATGAAAACACCAATAGCAACTCCAACAACATCCAGGCTCTCAAGAACTTACAGAATCCCTTCACTCCAGCCAATGGAATGGGGCAAGACGGTGTCCATTTTGACTCCTTGGCTTCCTGGGCCTTTTTCACTCCACCGGAGTGACTCGGCACATTCTCAGGCTGTGGAAAATGCCTCGGGCAGTCTCAGTGATTGAGCAAGTGCTTTGTTATTTTGTCTGTGTGAGAATGTGGTCAGAACTTGTGAAGAGATAGAGATATATTCAGGGTAAATGTAACTCAACTGGTTATATGAGTATGATATGAATGTACTTCTTCTATCACTCATTCACTCTCAGAGATAGATGGGTTGAGTTCACTGCCAACAGAAGTAATCAATGCTTTGTGGTTTTAACATGATTAATTAGCTTTTGAGGAAAGGGGAGATAAAGGTTAAGATAAACAGGTGATATTGTGGCGAGCTCGGCCAGAAGAAGATGGCAAGAGACAGAGATTGACTTTACCGGAGAGTTCCTATGCCCCATACACCGCACGACTCCAGGAACGTCACACTTTTATTCACCCTCCTTCAACTATTAACAATGAACACATACTCCGGCCATGCAAGGCTCGGTCGCGGTATGCATTTTAACATTCCCCCTACCCCCATAACCTGAACTAAGACAACTTAAGGAAACATAAACACATAACATTAGCTTAACTACTAAAAAGTAAAGACATAACACAACCGTTTTAATCATAGAACAACAACTACCCACAATCCCCTTGCGCCCTTTAGTGGCTAGTGTATGCCGGCCAGATCGCTACATAGCCCCCACCAGAGGGGTCAGTCGCCCCCGACGACCCAATCTCTCAACACAGTCCCTCAAATGTCCAGGACGCCTCCACCGTGCAGTCTCGGCCAGGCATGCGCACCCTGTACCCACCTCCGACAGTTGGCCCAAGATCTCCCCGGGCCCCTGCCAATGGCTGCAGAGCTTGGGAGAAACACTCTTTTTGGGCGTCGTAGGTCTACTTCTGTCTCGCTCCGGAGTTGGCCTGGGCTGGAGCTCCCTGGTTCTCGTCACCTTCGCCACCCAAGTATGGGGGGTAGCGCGGTCACAGGCTGGGCCCTGCCTCTGCTCCCTTTTCCCCTTCAACCACATCAAACTCCACCGTTTCTCCATCTCCAACACTGCGGAGGTATTTCCTTGGGTTGTTTTTCTTTATGGCGGTCTGGTGGACAAAGACGTCTTCTTTTGTGTCATTTCTGTTGATGAAACCGTAGCCATTTCGGACGTTAAACCATTTGACCGTCCCCAAGACCTTAGTTGGTTGTGTTTCGGCCTACTCTCGTCTTTCTGTCGTCTTGGCGGAGGGAAGGGCAGCAGACACAGTGGTTGGGACTGAAGCGGGCTGATGCTGGTTGGGCCCATGGGCAACGGACGGCCGTTTGGGCTTTCTGGTCGCTGCTCGACGACTGGCTCGCCTGTCTTTGGGCCAATCCTTCTTCTCTTTACCAGACTGGAGCGCCACGGTCTCTGTGCCAAGAGTGATAGATGTCCCTGACACATTAACACGGGCGCCCCAGCGACTCAGCAGGTCCAGGCCAATGATGCATGCGTCACGGATGTCGGCAAGCCAGAACCCGTGCTCCAGCTCCTGGTCTCCAACCTGGACTTTTACTGGCTTCTTCCCTCTCATGCCAACCTTTTCTCCCGTCACTGTGACCATCTGAGTGGTGGTTGACGACCAAGCCTTGGAAGGTGGCCCGGTGGTATCCGGAAGGACGCCAGGTCGCACCAAGGAAATGGTTGACCCCGTGTCTACCAGGGCTCGACAAGGTCGGCCGTCCAGTCGACAGTGTAGGTATAGTCCGTTAGTGTGGCCCAGGCGGCTGACCACGGTGCATCTGCCCTGGAGGGGGGCTGGAGACCGGAGTGGTTGACCCCTCATTCGACCACTCCTCTGTTGTTTTCCCCACTGAGTAGCTCTGGCTTTTGGCGCTGGTGCTGTGCAGTTGCAGGCTGCGTGCCCGGGTTCGTCGCATCTGTAGCACCGGTCTGTAGACCAGGGGGGGCGTCGCCTGAGTGGTGGAGTCTGGTGCTGGGATCGTCGTAGCAGAGGCCGAACCTGACAGACCTCTTCTGTCGTTTCCCCCTCGTCGTAGTCGGCCACCCGGACACTTGGTTGGCGTGATGTGACCCTCTGCTGGGTGGGCCACCTGGAGAGTACCCCTTCGGCTTGTTCGGCCTCGTGGAGTGCCTCACCGAGAGTCTTAGGCCTGGCGAGGCAGACATGTTGCCGCAGCTTTTCTGGTGCGAGCCCCCGCAGGAAAGCGTGGAGAGCCAGCTCCTCTTGTGCAGCTATTTGGAATTCGGGGTAGCCCTGTCGAGCGTGCAGCCGCACATCTGCAGCGAAGGTGCCCAGGTTCTCTTCTACTTGGCGATGGCGGCTGGCCAGTTGCTCCCTGCTCTGGTCCGCGAAGAGTCTCTGCCCAAACCTCATTTCCAGCGCCCCGGGCAAGGCTTGGAGGTCCCGTTGTTCCGCTGGGGCTAGGTCGAGAAGCACCTGTACTGCGTTCCCCTCTAACGCTAGTGCCAGGTGAGTAGCGGCTTCCTCACTGCTCCAGCCGCTGTGTCGGACCGCCAGGTGGACTTGGGCGAGGTAGGGTTCTAGCTGCGTCGTCCCGTTGTACTTGGGCAGCTTGGCGGATGATCTTGGCACCCCTGCAGAACGTGGTAGGCTGGGCGTGCCGAGTAGGGGTTGTTGCAGCTCTAGACTGGTAGGTAGCATGACGTTGCTGGTTGTAGCCACGGGTTGTGGGCGTGGTCTTGCAGTACCCTGCTGGGGTAGCCGTGGGACACTGGCACCGTCGGGCATACCATGTAGCCACCACCTCTGGCAGGCTCCATCTTCTGCCGCAGTAGGCTCTTTAGGTGCCCCTCGGTCTGTGTGAGTGTCCTCTCCAGCTCGTCAATCTCTCTCTCCATCCTCTTCTGCTCACTAATCCCACTTCTGACACCAATGTGGCGAGCTCGGCCAGAAGAAGATGGCAAGAGACAGAGATTGACTTTACCGGACAGTTCCTGTGCCCCATACACCAAACAACTCCAGGAACATAACACTTTTATTCACACTCTATTAACAATGAACACATACTCCGGCCATGCAAGGCTCGGTCGCGGTATGCATTTTAACATTCCCCCTACCCCCATAACCTGAACTAAGACAACTTAAGGAAACATAAACACATAACATTAGCTTAACTACTAAAAAGTAAAGACATAACACAACCGTTTTAATCATAGAACAACAACTACCCACAATCCCCTTGCGCCCTTTAGTGGCTAGTGTATGCCGGCCAGATCGCTACAATATTATGATGTTTTTGTCAACACTTTACTTGAAGTGGGCTGTTATAATGACCTTACTAATGCGTACACCTGTAAGAATGTCGTTACAACTCCCATGACATGACATAAAAAGAATACAAGATTACAATTGTTCACACCATTCAAACCAATGGAACTTTAAAGCCAATTACCTCAGAATTATCCTTTTGCAGATAGAACCTTTTAGCTCTAAAGTCCCGATTCAAGTGTTTACTGTTCTGTGCTCCATAACAGTGTTATGTTGTAGTGTAAGGTTGATCATAAAAACCTGTCATGACCTGTTACGTCAGCTGTTATGTGTTATAACTGCATTATAGAGGTATTATGACAAGTCCACTTTGGGTAAAGTGTTCTATGTACTGTACATATACAATAAAGCCAGTTAAAGCCAGAGTTTAGCATGTTCAATCTCTACAAATGCTATAGCTCTGAATAGTGGCGAGGTACTAAGATTCCCTCAGAGGAAGATTCTGGGAGTGTCCAGTCAGTCACTGTTTGGAATACTTCAGAGATGCGTCCTTGTTTCCTTGTTTCCTAAGACCTGTCCTATCACTCACAGAGCTATAAGTGATAGTTTAGCTGAAAGCAAAGTGACCACCTTATTACTTCCACCAATCCAACCAATTCATATTCATGATTACTTCAGGTGAGGTAGGAAGGAAGGAGGCGTTTCTACAGTATTTGAACAGGACCAGTGGTAGGCAGCACTGTGATATTCCCTGGTAATGGCTATGTCATATTAATAATCACATGTGCTATCTATCCCAGAGTTCTCAGAGCATTGGTGTGGACAAGACTATGGAACATCCCAAATGGCACCCTATTCCCTAGTGCACTATAAGGGCTCTGATCATAAGGGCTGCACTATATAGAGAACAAGGTGCCATTTGGGACGCTGACCCTGGTTCCACATCAAATGCATCAGTTACTTTTCATGTCATATATATGGTTTATAAATGTTGATGGTTTGTCTTAAAAAGGTGTGTTATTATTTCCATGAACAACATTTTATACGCTGTTTCTGTGATATTTTCCTAAATGTTTTATGCAATTCTTAATAAAATCTAGATTTTATTCCAGATAAGTGTGCAATTGATTGTATCGAATGGGAAACTATGTACTTAGCATTCATTTCCAGTGGACAAAATAATCAATATTTCATATTTGCCATAAACTCTGAAACTAAAATCGCACATAATTGTGTCAGACAACATATTGTCACTATTCTGTAACTGTTCATGACATTTGAGCCTGATGGTAGGAAGTGCAACTCCTCCTTTGATCTGAGACATGCAATATGAAAGATTATTACAGGAAGCCCCTGCTGTAACAATGTTTACAAGATCTTCTACCAATAGCAAGATGTGTCCTCCTGAGCATATCCTTGTTAGGTCCTTTTGGAGGCCTGACAGCCACTCCTTCAGTACTACTCTAGTTATATTCATGCTCACTGTTTTTAGCCTAAAAGTTTCCTATTGCGTGATTTACAGAAAACCAGTGTTCACCATTCCTGTCTTTGGATGGGGCAATAGTCATCGGTGGTGATGCAATGCTGGATGTTTTGGTGAAATGGCTACAGCGTTTTTAACCACCCCACTCTAAAAATGTCCATGTAGGCACTACTTATGTCCAGGGCCCATGGGGTTGAAGCCTCGTTGGGCTCTGGTCAAATGGAGTGCACAGTGGTGGAAAAAGTACCAGATTGTCATACTTGAGTAAAAGTAAAGATACCTTAATAGGCAATGACTCAAGTAAAAGTGAAAGTCACTCAGTAAAATACTACTTGAGTAAAAGTCTAAACATATTTAGTTTTAAATATACTTAAGTAGCAAACGTAAATGTAATTGCTCAAATTTAAGTGCCAAAAGTAAAAGTATAAATCATTTCACAGTCCTTATAAGTGGAGTAGGGGCCTGAGTTTGCACACTTACTGTGTTGAGAAATCTGTTATGAATCTATTGTAATGTTTTTTAAATTGTATAACTGCCTTAATTTTGCCGGACCCCAGGAAGAGTAGCTGTTGCCATTATAAATACAAATACAAATATTAAGCAAACCATACGGCACAATCTTCTTGTTTTTTAAATTTATGATAGCCGGAGGGACACTCCAACACTCAGACATAATTTACAAACGAAGCATTTGCGTTGAGTGAGTCGGCCAGATCAGAGTCGGTAGGGATGACCAGGGATGTTCTCTTGATAAGTGTGTGAATTGGACCATTTTCCTGTCCTGCTAAGCATTCAAAAAGTAACACTTTTGGGTGTCAGGGAAAATGTATGGAGTAAAAATAACATAATTTCTTTAGGAATATAATGAAGTGAGAGTAGTCCAAAATATGAACAGTAAAGTAAAGTATAGATACCACAAATAACTACCTAAGTATTACTTTAAAGTATTTTTACTTAAGTACTTTGCACAACTGATAGGGAATAGGGTGCCATTTGCGACACAACCTTGTTCATGATGTAACTGTATGTCTTCCACATAGTGGTTGAGGGTTGATTCAGACTTAGGCATAGAGGTTCCTCCATTCTGGTAGCTAATATTGAGGAACAATCCCCAAAAAGTTCTGAAAGATTTTCTATTTTATTTTCTTTTTTTATTTATTTTTTAGATATGACTGTACATGACCTTTCAAAGATACAGGAATCAGGACTTCAAGGAACACATTTTAAAAAATGAGGCACCATGATCAAATGTAAAGCCTCAGCATAAAGTTTTACCATAATGCCTTCTGTTAAAAACTGTTGCCAAAATCATACACTAGGCTAGCCTCAGTTCCCTAATGTGATTCTGTTGTCATCAACTGTAACAATGTTTCCATCCACAGTTTTTATGCGAGTAAAGTCATACCTTGGTTAAAAAAAAAAAAAGAATGACAGCTGTGATAGAAACATGATGTTTCGGTACAATTTCATAAATGCCAACAGAAAATGTGTTTGTTTGACATGGTGGGATCTTTTTTGTGTAGGTAAAATGTATTATGCGGGAAATGGCGGTGGAAGTAAACTTGTCTCACTTCCACTCAGGAAACCATGAAATTTAAATTAGGCTACATATGAAATAAGTTATGATGAACTTCACAGGGTGGTGGAATGGTACAGTATGAGCTTGGTGCTCCTTTCCAATAAATGCAGAGGTTCTTATTCTGGTGACATGGTAATCAATGCTTGACTGCCATTTAGACAAATAAAAACATTCTTGATCTAATCTATAATCTTTTCTGCCCAAAGAGCCTACCCTGACCGCACATACCAAGCCCAGACAGAGTAGGTAGAAGCACATTTGCTATTTAACGAAGCCGTTTTTGTAACAAATCTATCGGTAGTGTTGAAAATGTGATGGAAACACATTGAACATTGGATTTTTATTCTGTACATGAAAACATAAGCGAAAAAGTACATTTGGTGTGCACTACATCATCACACACTGATGGTTATCTGCAAGAAGTCCGTTGGCTGGAAACGCACATATTTTCTTTATGCAGATTTTAGAATGTCGCCAATTGGATGAAAACCTAGCTAGTGTCACAAAAGGTTTCATTTGTAGGGCCTAGAGTGATGATTCAAACACGTCAAGACTGATGATGTCAACACGAAGTTGTGTTCTTTCCCTAGTGACACACACACCTCCCTCCCCCACCCCTTCCCCTGAGGAGAGGTTGAGTCAGGTCAGGGCCAAGTTCATCAGTTTTACTTTCTAAATCATTACGATTATAATGTGTTTGCCCATATTCACAAAGAATCTTAAAGTAGAGTACTGATCTACAGTAGGAACAATTGTGTCTTTTCCATCATAATGAAGAAGATTATATGAACAGGGGGGACCTGATCCTGGATCAGCACTCCTACTCTGTAATCTGCTTCACTCGTTCTCACTTTCTCTGTGATGATCAAGTTACTGAGAAATTCTGCTATGCCACCGGAGTCTGTGGATCTTATCAAGAGCTGGTTGACTGTCTGTCTGTCTGTCTGTCTGACCGGAGTCTGTGGCTCTTATCAAGAGCTGGTTTACTGTCTGTCTGTCTGTCTGTCTGTCTGTCTGTCTGTCTGTCTGTCTGACCGGAGTCTGTGGCTCTTATCAAGAGCTGGTTGTCTGTCTGTCTGTCTGACCGGAGTCTGTGGCTCTTATCAAGAGCTGGTTGACTGTCTGTCTGTCTGACCGGAGTCTGTGGCTCTTATCAAGAGCTGGTTGACTGACTGTCTGTCTGTCTGTCTGTCTGCCTGTCTGTCTGTCTGTCTGTCTGTCTGTCTGTCTGTGTCTGTCTGTCTGTCTGACCGGAGTCTCCACTCCTTCTATCTCCTCAGGTCTGTGTTACAGCTTCTTTAGTGCAGAGACACTACCGTGTCAATAAACAGGATGAGGGAAGGGGAAAAGAGAGAGAGAGAGTGGAGTGAAGTGGATTGTATTCATGATGCAAAGCATAAGACCTGTTAACATTCTCCTGTCTGGTTCCTTTTGGTGCAAAATTATACTTTTCCTTCTCAAAAAGGCTATACGTGGCCCTCAAATAGCATTTTTTTCAAGTTTTTTTTCAAATGTTTCAACAGCTAGCCCAGGGTTCAGAATTGTAAGTAGCCTACACATAAAATATGGTTCTTACAGAATGAATATACAGCCAAACACGGATTATGCGCCGTCCAGCCATTTTGGAATAGTGAAGTTATGGCATGGCATGGCATTTTCTTTTCATGGCAATTTCGAACCATCCACTAGGGGCAACAAGAGTGCCTGTTACCTGTTATCTGTTGAAGATGGGCTTAAACTGCTAGCTACTGCTCCGAGCAGGTTCAATCTAGCGAACCTTAACCTTAACCCTAACTTTAACCACTCTGAATTAATACCTAAAGTACGTTTCGGTTTCACTTTTGCACAGTTTGACTGACAGCTAACAGATGTAAAATACTCTGTAATTAAAAAGGCAACACATTCCATAATTAAAAGGGCAACACACTTCATAATCTCTGTTGCCTGCAGTTATGGCAAAAGTCTCCATTTGGACTCTCCTTGGAGGTTGTGTTTCATACATGACAGTAAAGCCCTCCCCTGACCCTGATCTTAATGTGAATTACAGTTTCTGCTAAATGACATACCTGAGATCTTTTGACATAAGGGATGGCTTTAACGCATGGATAAGGTACTTTCTGATGGTCCATATCAGAAACACAGGGACGTCATTACCTGTGAAAACAGGACGTGTTTTCTGTGAGCAGTGGGGATGTGTGTGTTTTTATTTCTTATCAATAGCTGAGATGAAATGCTGTAGAAAAACATAGCATCCTGCCTGGCTCTGTAACACACCACTACACACTGTGGTGACAGGGCAGGCTAAGCTAACTAACCTCATAGAGAGGATACTGAACTAGCATCCTGCTCCTGGGCTTTTGCTTTTGGTTCATATGTGCACTATAACTCAATGTAATG